>JALRMM010000003.1:0-293041 GCA_026122155.1 Zymoseptoria crescenta
GCTCTTAATAAGGAGATATAAGTAGATAAGACTAGACTATTAAAATAGTAAAGAAATAAGTATATCTATCTATCTATTAAATCCTTAGGATAGTAGAGGCAAGAAAAGCTGTGCTATAGGCTTACGTATAAGGTTATATGTAGTGTTAGGTGCATGAAATTCAATTGTTCTACTAGAAGGTGCTGCTACCTAGGATATTAAAACTGCAGGCTTTTCTAGCGAGGTTACCGATAATGTTACCCCTAATGTTACTCCTAACCTCGAGGAGCCGCTAGAGAATCCTAGTCGAGGGCCTCCTTAATCTCCTAACTATTACTAAACAAGTTCTACGCGTAGCATTCGAAGGTGTTAAAGCACTTAGCGCTGTTACTACCCGTAAGGTTACTACGGTCGCGGTAGGCATTTATATAAGGCTCGTAGGGCATGCTAGCTACGAGATACTTCTTAGCGATTTTAAGGGCGTTAGTGTAGTTAAGCTATGTAAGGTTAGCTATAAGGTTAAGTATAGTGTTATCGATAACGTTACATCTTTCTCCTTATAGACGACTAGCGGCTTTGCTCTATTCTTTAACGCCTTCTTGCCTTTCTTCGTACGGATATCTTACTTATATCGGGGGAAGGTCTCCGGCACGCTAGATATTGTTAGCTATAAGGTTAAGGGCGAGGTTAGGCATAACGTTATAATCCAGCTATAGCACCCCAAGCCGCTACGATCGCCTATATAGATTTAAGGCCTTTGCCGCTAGTAGTTTTCCTAGGGGGTCTAATAAGGTTAGGAATAATATTAGGCGTAAGGACATAGGTAATATACTTATCCTCGGTTTCCTTATCGACATCGAGGATAGTCGGCGCCGACTTCGCGTTAATGTCCTTCTTCGATTTCTTAGAGGGGGGAGCGCTATAGAGGTTAGCCGTAAGGTTAGGCATAATATTAGGAAAACATACTTCTTAGCTATTCGCTTCTTAGATCTCTTAGCGGAGGATAGACTAGAGAGGTTAGTAGTAAGGTTAGACGTAATATTAGGGAAGTATACGTCTTAGCGGCTACGTCTTAGCGGCTAGGTTACTAGCCTATCCGCCCTTCTTGTTCGTCGTAGTTAGGATTACGTAGTAGGCAGCTATAAAGTATTAGTTATAAGGTTAGCTATGCGATTAATAGTAACGTTACCCTCGGTCTTAGTAATAGTATTATCGTCGAATCCTCTATCTCCGCCCTTCTTATATACTCTATTACGGCCTTCGCCTTATCTAGTAACTCGAATACGGTGCTATAAGGTTAGCTATAATATTAGGGATAATATTAGGCTATACTTACTACACTCTGCACGTGCTACTTTATGTTTATATAAGAAGTAGCCCGGTGCTGCACTATAGGTTAGCTATAAGGTTAGTCGTAGTATTATACGTAAGCTTACGTTATATAGCCTAGCCTTGTCCTAATTGTTAAAGCTATATCTCGGAATAGACACTTCTCTATTAGAATCCTCCGAGCCGTTAGATTCGGCGCCTATAATATAGTTAGCCGTAAGGTTAGGTACGACGTTAGTTATAATATACCTATCGTTGCCTTATTTATTAGAGGTGCCGGAGTCGGGATAGCTTCGTTCTTTAAGGTTAACACGAAGGTTCCCTTAGTATATCTATATATAGTTAGCTATAATATTAGCTATAAGGTTAGGGAATCTATACTTCTATCCCTCCGGTATTAGGTAGATCGCCTAGCCTTTAGGAATCTCGACGTGCTTATAGTCGTCCTATAAGCTATAAGGTTAGCGGTAAGGTTATATATAAGGCTAAAGATAATAACAAACTACGTCGAAAGCCTTACCCCTTATCTATATTCCGTCTCCCCGAGCCTTAACTATTCTCTTATAGTATTTCTATATAAGGTTAGCGATAAGCCTACCTATAATGTCTAGGTTAACCTTACGCTAGCCGCTAGTTTTCTAGTCTACTCGAGTACTCTATTGTCCTTTATCTTAAGGTTCGTATATAGCGGTTAGCCGAAAGGTAAGTAGTAAGGTTAGGGATGTCTTAAATTTGTGCTTACGTAATTATAGAGGCTATAAAGAGTAAGCTATAATAAGGTTAGCGGTAATGTTAGGGATAACTTACCTAGGTAGTTATAAGTAAGGTTATAATAAGCAAGTAGAAGTAAGGAAGGAAGAAGGAAGGGGAGAAAATTTCGATTTAGTACTAGTAGCTTAGCGTCCCTTAAACTTCGCGCGCGGTCTAACATATGCGCCTAGGCGTCTGCGCTATAATATTATACCTAACATCCCTCGGCTACTCCCGCAATTTTTGGCTTATAGTTCCGCTTTTAGTATGTAAGCCGAGCTCTAGCGTTGTGAGCTCAGGTTTTAGCGTTGGGAGGTCAGCTACACCCACCGAGTTTTGGTGGCTCACGCAAGCTACACGCAAGCTCACGCATCAGGCTTAGCGCATACGCATCTCCGCCTTCACTTGTTTACCTTTGTCATTTCCACCAAGACCTCTGGACTTTTCGGCGACGCCGTGAAACTGACTCCATGCGACACCCTAAACAGGAAAGGATGCTCCATGACACGGGGAAGCGATGGTCTTGGTATGGCCACTATGGCGCCTGGGCGGCGGAGAGGCTTGACATAATAAGATGAGACCCGATCCTCGTCGAGGTAGGAGAGCTATTTCTCATATTCTCCTCTTTCTACCCCATCTCCGGCGACAGCAAGACTACAGCATCATGTTTCGCTCTTTCTTCCTGGCGAGCGTAGCTGGCTCGTCCGTGGCAGCTGCCAACTTACCGGCACAAGACCTCACCGCGAGAGGAAACGCTCCGCCTTCGTATGGTGCCCCTCCTCCACCTCCATCCTACGGACCCCCTCCGTTTTCCTGCTCGTCGTCGAAGCAGAAGTGTGCGCAGGCGAAGCAAAATGTTCCAGTGCGCGCGTACTGCTCTTCGTTTCTTCGTAAGGTCATGTACCCCATCAGCATGCTCGACCACTGCTGACTCTTGCGTGGACAGACATCCCGACGGTCAGGACGACCAAAGGAGTGAAGACTGTTGTCCGAAGCACCAAGACCACCGTCACCTCTTTCACCACCACGGTTCTCGCTCCAGCCGCAACCATCACCAGCACCATCACAAGCTGTGCCGCTCCAGCAGTCACGACCGCTCCAGTGGAAGATCCAGGCAACGCTCCAGCTGGCCGCCGCGACCTACCGTCAGAAGAACTCGAACGCCGTGGCTCAGCGTTCAAGAAGCCTTCTTGCCTTCCCAATCATCCCAAGTCTGTTTCTGCTGCTTGCAGCTGTCTTTCCATCAAGCCCAGCACGACAACTGTCTACTCTTCGACCGTCACCTCGACTTCTGTCTCCACGTCGGTCATCAAGACCGCTACCACGCAGACTCCTACTCCAGTCACCAAATTTACGCTGGGCCCCACCGCCACCGACTTCATCATCGGTTCCGACCAAGGATTCTTCCTCAACGAACAATGCAATGGCATCCAGAAGCGAACCGAGAATGGACTCGACCGAAGGCAAAACGGCGGCGACGGCACAGGCTCCGCTCAATTTCAAGACAACGTGACCAGAGCGATCCTGTTCCAGCTCAACTCCGGCGGCAACCTCGTGGCTCTCGAGGGCACATTCGCGGGCGGACTGGCCACGGAGCGAACGTCTCCCGACCGAGACTTCAGCGTCTTGGTGGGTGCAGAGCCGACGGAAGGTGTCACGCTCACGCCTTTGGTGTGTAGCGTCTCGCAGCCCAGTGACGGGACTTGCCCGCTGCAGTGCCAGATTACGAGTGGTGACGTGAATCAGGTTGATGAACTTCGATCCGCCTATCCGTGGTCGCTGGGCCCGCCAAATTCCGTGTCGGATGTTTCCTACAAGACGTTTGCGATATCGAGAAGTGATCCGACAATTAGAGGTGGATGTCCCAGATCAGGGGGCAGGGGAGGACGGAGGGCGTAGCTGCTGGAATGGCGGGATTTTCCGAGAGTATGAACGAGAGAATGGCATTAAGCTGTCCGACTCGATCAATGTTCTTGATGTACATCTGACAGGGCCTCCGCCTGCTCTTGATTCTCCGTCTCCTTCAGCACCATATCAACCATGACCTCACTCAACCCCAGATAATTCCCCGGATCACACAACCGCTCCAACTCGCCCTCCTCCAACTCCGCCTTCTTCACCTCCTCATCCTCCCTCAACAACTCCACCAACGCCCTCCCCTCCACCTGCGCTCTCCTACACAACCCATACACCAAATCATGCGCATACTGCCTCCCGACTTTCTTCCCCAATCCCATCATCACCGCCTCACTCACCACCGCCCCTTTACTAATCTCCAAATTCCTCGCCATCCCCTCAACATCCACCTCCAACCCTTCCAACAGCGTCCCCGTCTGCTTCAAACACGCCACGCTCAACGCACACAATTGCGGCAACATCACCCACTCAATCTCCCACGGCCCCGTACTCCTCTCATGATCCGCCACCATCGCCTCCACCATGCCCCCCGCCATGGCGCGCACTGAACTCGCCATGGAACAAACATACGCGCACCCGATCGGATTCCGCTTCTGCGGCATCGTGGACGAGGATCCCCGATGCGCGACGTACGGCTCCCGCGCCTCGTCGACTTCGGTCTGCATCATCAATTTCACATCCGTGGCGAACTTCGCGCACGTGGCCGTCAGGAGGGAGAGGTAGGTCGCGAACTCGGCGAAGTTGTCCCGTTCGGTGTGCCAGGCTATACTCGGCACGGCGAGGTCGAGGTGTTTCGCGAGGAGGATTTGGCAGCGCAGGGCGAGGGGAATGGAGGAGGGGGAGGGGACGGGGGAGTGAGAGGTGGAGGGGGAGATGGTGGCGAGGGTGCCGGCTGCGCCGGAGAACTCCAGGATCAGGAGGCGGGGTTTGAGGTCGTGGAGGCGTTGGCGGTGGCGGTTGAAGGTTGCGAGGAGGCGGGCGGTTTTGAAGCCGAAGGAGATGGGGACGGCTTGCTGGAGGTTGCTGCGGGCGGCCATGGGGGTGGTTTTGTGGGCGGTGCAGAGTGCGGTCAGGGCGGCGGTGATGGTGTTGAGGGAGGTTTCGACGAGGCGGATGGTGTCGCGGAGTTGGAGGACGGTGGCTGTGTCGGTGAGATCCTGTGGGGTATTGTCAGTAGGGAATACTGCGTAGGGAATGGTTTCGACATCACACCTGAGTCGTAGTCCCCCAATGAATCCATTCTCCCAGTCGATCTTCCACGGCGTTGATTTTCTTCACGAGCTGCTGCACGACCGGCAGAACCGGATAGCCGATGAGTTCGGTCTGCTGTCTCAAGAGGTCAAAGTCCAGCTGATCCAGCGTGCAGTGCTTGACGATCTCATCGCACGCTTTCTGCGGGATGATGCCCAATTCCGCTTGGGATTTTGCCAATGCTGCTTCAAAGTCGAGGTAGTATTGAGTTCGCTGGCGGTCGGACCAGATTTTGGCGACTTCGGGCGTGGAGAAGACGCTGCCGAAGATTTGGGAGTCTGTGATGGCGGTCATGATGGATGATGAGAAGGACGCCTGCTGCGGGATTGTTGTTGATGAAATGTGGTGATGTTGAAGAGAAAGGCCTGGTCTCGAAGAGGTGAGGTGGCAGAGAAGGTTTGCGTGCCTTCCCCACTTGCGCCTGATATAGACACAGTCAAACAGCATGAAAATCAATGTACAAGAAAGCAGATGTCTATAACTCCGTGGTCACTGCTACTGGACGTGAGAATGGTGTAAGGTTGTCAATTCATGCGTTCTGCACTGCTAATGCGCATTAGACTACTCATTGCTAGAGAGTCAAGTCGGATCGACGACAGCTCATTGCCCTGCCAGCTGACCACTCCGTCGCCAATACGTTTTGTTCTGAGACCATGAGATACCTCACCGTCTACCAATGCCACGAGCTCGCGTCCTCACAGTCGACCCTCGCATCCCGAAGCCACCTCGACACCTGATCGCCGCGCTCCTTCTCCGGCTCCTCGCGATTCCATCCGTTACGGTCCTCGCGGGCCGCCGACTCCCATGGCTTGAGCGCCGCCAACCGCTTCGCGACCTCGTTCGCTTCATTCAACGTTACTAATCGCCGGAGCGCCATATCATCAGCCTCCAGCTTGGCTCTAGCTTCCTTTAGCAAGCGCCAGACCGCCGCTCGGCTGTTCTCTTCATGCTCGGCGACATATCCCGGGACGAAGGTGCCCGCCTCACGTTCGCAGATCGGGCGATGAACTTTGTTCTACAAGTCTCAGCTCGAGCGTCTGATGCTTGAAGGTACGAAGGGTACTCCTTCCACCGCTGCTGCGATGTCCATGTCTTGTGCCATCTCGAAGGGAGTCCGACCGGTGGCGTCCTCGCGGAGGAGCAAAGCTGGGTCGTGTTCCAGGATCATCTGTGTGAGACCCTCATTGCTCTCTCGCACTGCGACGTGAAGTGGAGTGTGGCCTTCGCCATTGATCACGCTGAGCTCAGCGCCCTTGCTGTAGCCCAACACCATGCGAACGGCATCGTTGTGGGATGACGGCCAGCGGTCGAGCTGTGCGAATTGCGCCAGAGGCGTTAAAGCACCGGGAGTCTCAGTATTGCGCTCCAGGAACATGTCACTAAGGAGTCGCTTGTCGATCAGTTCCAGCATCGTTCGCAGTCGCGGCACACGGGCTTCTGACCAGAAATCACGCATGAGCAGGCTGTGGATCAGATTTCTACCGTCACTGTCGCGAATGGTCTGGTCTGCCCCGGCCTAGATCAACATGAACGCCGCCTCGAGGCGGTGGAGTTGAAAGGCGATGAGCAAGGGTGTGAGATCATCGCCTGACTTCTTGTCAACCGCGTCTGGCATGGCCGTGATCAAGTGTCGAAGGAGGTCGATAGACGCGGTCGTAGGTGATGATATGACGGCGCAATGGATAGCAAGATGCACATGGGCGTTGTGGGCTCCTCAACTTCAGGGTGGAGGTCTTTGAACGTCTTCGCGCCCCTGCCAAGGAGCGTAGTCCTCAGCTCCTCGAAGCGTTTGCGCATGGCAACAACAGCTGCCTGTTTCTCAGGGCAGTCCGTCTTGTGACTTGCAATCTCAGCCAGGCCTTGGTTGCGGAATTCGACTTGAGCCTTGTAGTTAGACTTGGCTGCCTCGAGCTGAACACGGCCAGTCCACCACGCATAAGAATCTTCTTGTAGACTCCCGAAATATTCTGGGTCCTCTCAAAGAGGAACTGGGGCATCGCTAGCCTGCCCCTGATGCGGCTCCCAGTTTCCAAGATCTGAGATCTTTCTGTCCACCTCATCGAGCAAGCTGGAGGCTGTTGAGTCTTGTCGGTAGCGGGTATCATGCTGATTGATGTGCGCCCATCCTGCCGGTGTAATAACATTGACATCGGCTCCATCTTCAACAGTCAGCGTTGCGGCAAGCTCTGGTAGTTCACATTGGACAGCAGACACGATTGCTCGGTCGATGTCCTCTTGGTACTTGACTTGGTTGTCTTTTGTGTTGAGTGATGGCTCCAGCAGGGTCTTGCGAGCTTTCATGTACGCAGCAAAGTCTATGCTCGATTTGGCGCCCGCGGACAAGAGCAGGAGCGCGGTAGAGCTATCTCTGGCATAGATCGCAGCCATCAGTGGGCTGCAAACGTCGACGTTCCAGATATAGTGCTTCTGAGCGGCCAGATGGTTGATCGCACGATCCACTCCCACCCTGTCGACTTCGATCAAGGAGTTGATCAACGCTGGTTCATCCGCAACGAAGTACAGCAGAGCAGTGTTCTGATGGACATCGGCCTGCGCATAAGACGCTCCAAGCTTGATCAACAGGTGCGCCATTTCATCTGCCTTTTCGATCGGTAGTCGAAGCGCAAGAACAAGCGTCAAGATGGCTGCTTTGGCTGACTTGTTGTCATAGAAATGTTTGACAGGTAGTGTCACATCTGCACCGAAGTCTTGTACCACGGCCCGGACCAGGTCCAGATGACCGTTGACAATTGCAAGATGTAGAGGCGAGATGGGTGTGTCCCACGCAAGGACATCGACCTCGTATACATCTGGAGTCTCCTCATCTTCGTCAGCCTCCAAGACTTTGTCGTCCAGTGTCGTACGACATGGCTTGATGTGGACCATGGAGTTCTCCGTTGTGGCGTCCACGTTTGAGATCTCATTGTCATCAGAATCGCCCACCACGTCGAACTCGTAATCTTCGTCTTCCATCGCGCAAGGCTTTGCTCGCGCAGCTCTGCGAGCATCCACCTTTTGTTGTTCATCTTCCTTATTCGCCTCACTCTTAAGCAGCAGCGCTGAGACCATTTCCACATTCCCGCGAATCGCGGCGAGATGCAATGCGGTCTTGCCGTCCACAAGACGAAACACTAGACGCGCGCCATGATCAATCAAGCTCTGAATGACTTCCGGTGTTGAGCTGATAATCGCCAAGTGAAGTGGCGTCCGTCCTGTGTAGTCGCGAGTATTTGGATCATTGTCGTCATGCTCCAACCAAGTGCGAATAGAGTCCACATCGCCATCGATAATGGTCTGGCAAAGTCGGGCAGTGTTGCCTACGTATGCCATCTCGGTCCAGTCGTCAGCCGTCAGCGGGTGGAAAGAGCCGATTGTCTGTCTTCCGGGATTGTCCTCGAGGAATGAGATCTGGCCGGAGACATAAATCTTGTTCTCCTGCTCGGCGACTTCTTCCTCTTCGACCGTCTTGGGTTCAGGACAGTCGCTACAGCAGTCCTGAATGACATCTTCAATCCTCCCAAAGAAGGCTGGGTGGCGGTGCAGATGGACTTCGCGTCCTTTTGTGTGTTCCATTCTGCGTTCAGAAGCAAGTCTCGACTGTACACGAGTATCTCAACCTTGCGTGCGTTGAACTCCGGTCCATACGGAATCAAGAATGTGTGGCAATTCGAGACATCCTCAGCATCCACCCATTCCGCGATCTCGTCCTCGTGGGCATCTTTGATGTCGTCGCGGAATTTACCTCGATGCATGCTCCAACGGTCGACGGCGGGCCTGCCGCGCTCTGCACGGCGTTGGTCGAGATATGCTTCGCGGTCCGCATCCTTGGGGAGCTTCTCCAAGATGAGTAAACGAGAAAGTCCTTCAGTGCGACCGAAAGACCGCTCGAGAATTATCAGGTCGATCCTCGAACGGTCCAGACCTGGCCAATGAATCTCAAAACCGCGGTGAGCATACTTGGAGAGACGGCTCTCGTAGGAAGGCGAGCGGCGGTTGAGATCGACAGTGTTGATCTGCGTCACGTATGCTGCCAAAGCACGCGGCGTGACATATACTTGGTTTCCATCGTACGCCGCGCACGAACAATCGACATCAAACCCAGATAGGATCTTCGAGATTGACTTGTAAACGCGGAGGACGATCTGAGTGATGAAAACCGAGATGAGAAAGTGCGCTGATAATGGCGGGCGTTGCTGTCAAGAAAAGAGCAGCACGCAGCGTTTGTCAAGAATGAGAGAGTGTTTCTTACGGCTACTGTCCCACCGTGTTCGTGTTTTCGCTCTTCTGACAGTTTTCAGACAGCAGTGGCCTGAGATCCAATCGATGAAGTGCGCACATATGAAAGTGACTGAATTGCAGTTACTCAAGCGGCACGATGCCAGGCAGTAACGATGAGAGTGGAGGCGTCTGTTTCACGTGTCGGTGCGCGGACTGAAATCGCCTGTACCCTTGACAGAAGGCAGACCTGTGTGGGTGGTCGAAAGTGATGAGGTCGATGTAATAAGGAAGGAAGTGCATGTGAGACGGAGGCAGTCGAAGCCATGGAGATCTGTCATTCGGCGCAACTCTTGCCGAGGCTTGACCAGCTCACGACATCGTCCTCGTTCATCTCGTTCCATCCTTCATTTTTAAAACACCATCGACATGCCAATCCGAGTCCTCATCGTCGGCGCGGGCGCCATAGGTGCATTCTACGGAGCCCGTTTGGCCACAGTCTCCAACATTGCCGTCTCAGCTCTCTGCCGCTCCAACTTCAAAGTGGTCCAAGCCAACGGATTCAAAGTCACGTCACCAAAATACGATGAGCAAATATTCAAGCCGGAACGTGTTTTCAGCTCACCCGAGAATGCAAGAAAGGCTGGCGTGAAATGGGACTACTTGCTCGTTGCCACCAAAGCTCTCCCGGATGTCAACGATGACAGTGCACTTCTCGAAGGCCTTGTCGGCCCCGGCACCAGTATCGTACTGGTGCAAAATGGACTGGGTGTCGAGGAGCCATACAGGAAACGATTCCCCAAAGCACCGATTCTCAGTGCTGTGACTGTTGCGAGTGCTGCTCAGCCCAGCCATGGAGTCATTCAACACAACCGATGGACGAGAATATCTATCGGACCGTACCTACCACATCTAGATCAAGGCGGATCAGGGCCGAAGGCGGAGGACAAGGCTGCGGACGAAAGTAATGCCAGAATCGTGAAGCTGCTGCAGGACGGTGGCATCAAGGATGCCGAGCTATACGACCACGCAGGCCTTCAATTCGTACGATGGCACAAGATCGCTATCAACGCCGCGATGAACCCCAGCTCGGTGCTGTCCGGTGGTGCCGGCAATCAAGAAATGTCTCTCGATCCGGAGATGTCAATCATGTTGACGGGCATCATGAATGAGGTGCTGGAAACAGCACCGAAAGTCCTGGGCAAACCTCTACCGTCCAAGCTCGCCAGCGCGGAACAGATTTTGAACTCGACGAAGAAGAATAGCAGTGGCAGTCGGCCAAGTATGTGGGGTGATTGGGAAAAGGGAGCGAAGATGGAGCTGGAGGTCATTCTTGGGAATCCGATACGGTTGGCGAGGGAGAAGGGCTTGGACATGCCACGATTGCAGACCATGTATGCGTTGTTGAAGAAGGCGCAGGAGTTGAGGGATCAGTCGAAGGGAAGTAAGCTGTGAAATGTGAGATGTACTGGGCGATGTATCAGTGAGATCAAGGTCGAACAGTGCCGTCCTTTGCAATGTCAGAGTCGAAGCCTCAGGCATCAACTATGCCTCAAACTCATCAAGATCGCACCTATAAGGTAGGTATACGTACAAAGTTCGTACCGTTGCTACCTTATACACGGGACTTCATATCAAGAAGACGCAGGCTTCGTACAAATCGCAAGTCGAATCAGTATACTCACAATCCGATCAAAGACATTGGTCGCCGTTGACGACATGGTCTGTGGAGAGGTCGGAATGTGGAGTCAGCTGTTTGCGGGGTGAATTTGGAGACGGCGACAGGGCAGGGCATTGTTAGACCATGCCATGCCTTGCCTTGCCTTGCCTTGTGCCAGCTCCTGTACACGATCGATGCACCTCTGATCCACTACCTCACCTTTCTCACGATCAACGCGTACATGCGACCTCAGCTCCCTCAGCTCCGTCAGCTCCATCTCGACCGCCTGAATCCACCCCGTTGAGGCTCCCCGCTATCGGTACCGGAAGACGAGAGCTCCAGCCCAGCAGCCAGCCCTTCCTTGGTCCACGCCGCACATCATTGCCTGCTTGTACCCTATTCACTCACCTCTGCGGTGGTAGAGTCCTCCTCCGCCCGCGTCGTCGCTCCACTACACCTTCCCCCACACGTCGCATTCGACCGGTAACGGTGCTCTCATTCCAATAGCACACCCAAGCGTACCGCATCGAACACTCGACCGCTTGCTTGTTGGCGCATCATCGGCAACACCAGACGACCAACAAACAGCAGCGGACAGACCGACCCAGCCCGTCTGCCCAGCGTCGCCATTCCTACTGTTCCCGACAATCTTCTCATTGTCCTGTGGGCACCTCTCCGAACCACACACATCCGCACGCAAACAGATTGCCCGCCAAATTGGTCCCGAGCGATTGCGATCGTGCCTCCTTGCTCCTTGCTGTCTTGCCGAGCTCTACTGCATCCTACGATACCATCGCATCCTCCCTCACTCCGCTGCGTCTCCACCTACACCGTCCTCTGCGCACTCTGCCGCAGTCGCACCTCATACCGCTCGCACGTAGAGCCATACCAGCCGCCACGACGCCGCCGCCGCCGAACACAGAGAAATTGGCTAGCTACGACGATCCCACCGTCGGTCGCGAGCCTGACTCTTGCCTGCCGCAAAAGAGGAAAGAAGGGCCGGACACCACATCCATGCCGTCGCTGGGCTTCCTCAAGAAGAAGCGAACGAAGGACTCCACTGGGTCCAACGAGGTCGCTTCGCCCACTTCACCAACAATCGGCTCGCCAATATCACAAACCCTGTCTAGACAGAGCAACCTCTTCCCAGAGCAAAATCAACAGCAGCAGCAGCAGCAGCAGCAGGCATCTGCCCAAGACAGCGTACAGCAGAACACCACCGCTTCACAAAGCTCCAACGCCAAATCCGACGATCCAATGAACATATCACCTCAACCTTCGGCATTCCAGCAGCAGCAGCCGGTCCACCAGCAGCAGCAATACAACGGCTCACAGCATGACTCTGCTCACGAGCAGAATGGGCAGAACCCGAATCAGCAGAACGTGCCAATGGTGAACGTGAGCAAAACGGCGCCGACCATCAACCCGCTACGAGAGACCAAAGGCAAATACACCCTGAACGACTTCCAGATCTCACGAACGCTCGGCACTGGATCCTTCGGCCGTGTGCATCTGGTTCAGAGCAAGCACAATTCGCGATTCTATGCAGTCAAGGTGTTGAAAAAGGCGCAGGTGTACAAGATGAAGCAGGTGGAACACACGAATGATGAGCGCAAGATGCTGCAGCGATGCCGGAATCCGTTCCTCATCACTCTCTGGGGAACATGGCAAGATTCGAAGAACTTGTACATGGTCATGGACTTTATTGAAGGAGGTGAGCTCTTCAGCTTGTTGAGGAAGTCTCAGGTATGTTGTGTGATGTGCACGGATTACATGTGGAAATGAGAGGCTAACAACATTGAACAGCGATTCCCAAACCCAGTCGCCAAATTCTACGCTGCTGAGGTCACCATCGCGCTCGACTACCTACACAGCATGAACATCATCTATCGTGACCTGAAGCCGGAGAACTTGCTCCTTGACCGACACGGTCACATCAAGATCACCGATTTTGGCTTCGCAAAGGAAGTGCCAGACATCACTTGGACACTGTGCGGAACACCAGATTACCTTGCGCCTGAGGTCGTCAGCAGCAAAGGTTACAACAAGAGCGTCGATTGGTGGGTTTTATGGTTACCCTGACTGCAATAATCATTTCACCAACTAACAATGCGCAGGTGGTCTCTCGGCATCCTCATCTTCGAAATGCTAGCGGGCTTCACGCCCTTCTGGGACTCCGGCTCACCGCTCAAAATCTACGAAAACATTCTCAAGGGCCGCGTCAAATACCCGCCGTACATCCATCCCGACGCACAGGACTTGCTCTCGAAGCTCATCACCGCCGACCTTACCAAGCGCCTGGGCAACTTGCACGGCGGCAGCCAGGATGTCATGAACCATGCCTGGTTCGCCGAGGTGACATGGGACCGGCTTGCGAAGAAGGACATCGACGCGCCGTACGTACCGCCCGTGAGGGGTGGCGCGGGTGATGCGAGTTTGTTCGATAAGTATCCCGAGGAGACGGAAGCTTATGGTATGTTTGAGAACACGTCGATAAGAATAAATTGAAGGCTAACAATATGGGACAGGCGCCACTGGCGACGATCCACACAGGGTGTTGTTCCCGGACTTTTGAGAGACAGCCATAGGAAAGCAGACCTACTTGATAATGCATTATTTGAATCAGAAAGGCAATCGCAGCTTGCCATTAATCACGTCTAACTTTCCCACTCTACTTTCGATCCGCGCTGTTGAGCTTGAGATTCGCTCTTTACCGATGACTGACCGCGTCAGGACTGCTAGCAAACCAATTGCCCTCTGCTGACAGACAATCGCAGCTTGCCATCAATCTAACCCTCCCACCAGTGGCACTCCTAATGGCAAAAAATCTTCACGGACCTCCCCTCCTTACCCTCGGTGCTGTGGCAGTCACGGCTCTTGTCTTGTCCGACCTAGAACGAACACCAAATCAGCGACCCGCTCAAACGTGCTTGAAACATGTGGACCGGCAAAGGAAGAGAAGACCCACATTCTGCACGACAGCACTCTGAGGACCGTCGCAGCCGTATCCGCGGAAGATGAGCAGGTCGCAGGTCTTGCCTTGAGGGCGGTGGGAGCCCGCGTGGTGACGCCAGATGTAGGAGTACGACTGGAAGGCACCGCCCTCGTGGTCGAAGTTGTTGCAGTCGTCCTCGCGGATTTGGATCCCGGGGCCCCAGGCCATGTCTTCGCCGTCTTCGGGGAGGGCGAGGGAGGAGGTGCATTGGGAGTCGGAGAAGCGGCGGAACTGGAGGGGAGGGGAGGGTGGGTTAGTGGGTGGGTGGGGAGGGACTGAGGAGGTGGAGATGGTTGTGGTGTACTTACCTGGAGTTTGAAGCGGCGGGCTTCGGTGCTGGCTGCGAGGGCGAGCATGAGGGCGGTGAGGTATTTGGAGGTCAACATTTTCGGTGGGCTGGGTTGAGGTGGAGTGTTTATGGTGGTTGCGATTTGAGTGTTAGGAAGGATGGGAGGGAGAGTGAAGGGTGGATTCTTTTATGCTTGTGCTTTGCCAGAATATCTGGACGTTCGCCATAGAAATTCATTTACCGTGGAAAGTCGGATATCTTGCCCTCCTTCGAGGTTGCGGCCGTGTGTCTCTTGCATGGGCTTGGGTGCGAATTCTCGGAACGTTGAGATGTGATGGTCACTGATGGAGCCATGGATGGAGATGAGCTGGGTACCACGATCAGGTCTTTCCATACTTTGCGTTTCATGATACTCGTGCACAGCATCGACGCAAGCATCCTGCACTTCCTCCCATATCGGTCATAAGTCGATTACGACCGTCACGCCTTGCTCTTCGCGCTGATCTTTTCCTTCTCCACGTCAAGACTGTACACACTCTCATCACCATCCATATTCTTCCCTTGCAGAACCTCGGGCTCGTCTTTTCCCTTCTTTCCCTTGAATCTGCAGCCCCAAATATCAGCATTCCATCAATTCACCATAAGTCGAACAGGCCAGCATGTGACTTACTTGTTGAACAACGCTTGCATCGGCACAAGACCTTTCGTGCCCGTCTCCTGCTGCTCACCCATCAACCTGTCCGCTTCCTTCATGTCTCCTCGTTTGACCGCATCCATGACTAGTGCGGATTTGGCGCGAGCTGCGGCTGCCTTTTCGGAGGGCATGGCTTTCTCGTCCATTGTGTTGGTGTTGGGCGAGAAGGAGAGTGGTTCGACATTCCATGATGATGAGCCGGACATGGTTGCTGTTGTGGGTTGAAGATGTGGGTCAAAAGGCCTATGTCGGCTGGTTTTTGCTAGATCTTGCTTGTTTCTTCGACAGATATGGAATGTGAAGTTACGGGGGATGAGGTTGGGTTGAAATGGGCCCTGGGGATGATCCATATATACAGTTCTGCTCAAGGCGCAGTCGAAAAGGTCAGCAGATCACAACCAGTGGATCTCCGCCTGTTAGAAGGAGGTCCTGCTCGGCCTCAAAGTGGTATATCTACCTACAAGTCGTAGCTTAACGGAGGAGACGTCCAATGGAAATGGTGTACCACAGTAGTATACTTCGACAAGGCGGTGCAGACGTCATGGGGTTCGTCTTGAAGATCGTCTTGAATCCTTCGAGGCTGTGAGCGGCACGCGCTGCCGAGGAGAACGACCCAGGCACTTGAGGCTTGTGAGGCTTGCTGTAGAGCCTCATCGCCTGGTTCAATGCCTCACGCGCTTGCAGTGCTCGGAAGCAGTCTCGTTCTGTTGCTGTGGTGGTGTTCGGGCCGTGGAGGTCGGACTTGGTTGGAACTGGTGAGTGAACAAATGTCTTTTTCAAATCGAGACTAGCGTCGCGTCATTTACACGTCTTTTCAACCCCGGAGACGCGCGACTCACTTCAATCAATATTCTCACTTCTTCTACGATTGCTCACCTCCCTTCACTTCAACACATGCCACGTCCGACAGACTCGCCATCATGCCACCACCATTGCCGGTGTCGGGCATCATGGACTTGTCGACTTCACCAGAGCCATCGCCGGAACCTCCACCAGCACGACAGGCTCTATTTCCGGTGATTGACAGATCGCCAGCGCGTAAAATCCCCTGGAATCCGAGAAAGTACGGAGACGAGCCTCTGCCGGTCCGTCTTTCCACACAAGCTCCGCGCAATGCCAAAGATGCTCGAATTGTCGGTCGCGTCGCCGAAGACAGAGTCACTTACACGGTAATGCTGGGCAGCATTGAAATTCCCGGCATCGAATTGAACGAGATTCTCACCTACGTCTCGCCTTATGCCCTGGAAGAATATGAAAATCAGCAATTCAAGGAAGATAACAAGAATAGGGCCATTGTTGAGGCTGCGGCGCAAGCGGAGCGAGAAATGAAACTAGCTCGCCAGAAGGAAAGGGCACGGCGGAAGGGTATCGTCTTGCCGGTGGACTCTGGCGCGGAAGATAGTGCTGGTGATGGAGGCGAGGTCGCGGCTGGACGACATGGTCGCGCTAGACCGACTTACAAGCATCTCTTCAAAGTACCCGGACAAGGAAGGCGGAGGCGTCGGAGAGATCCTGTTACTGGACATCTAATGCCGCTGAGTGATGAAGAGGGTGGCGTTGAAGTCAGCTCCGAGGAGGAGCCATCTCGTAACAGATCAAAATCGGCAGCTGAGCTACTCCCAGGCGTGGAACCCCCGAGGCGGAGAAGACGGAAGAGGGACCCGGAGACTGGAGAATTGCTACCGCTTTCACCTGAAGGACCACCAGCTTCCGTTCAAAAGGAGAGTCCCGTTGCGCGGGCGGCACCTACGGGACGACCTGCGACCAGCAACGAAGACTTCCTGCAACTCCCGGCTAAGCGCCCGAGAAGGAGACGACACCCGCAGACCGGTGAGCTGATGCCGCTGGGCTGGCGATACGAAGATGAGGCAGAGCGAGGTGCGTGGGCGTCCAAAATAGAAAGTACGGGAAGTGGACCCGCAAGCTCTATGGAACGACTGAGTATTGGCAACGAGCGTGGATCGAAGCGAGTCAAGCTGAATTCCGAGCTGTCCTCTGGCGATGATCGACAAGCCAGACCGATGCCTCCAACAAGCACAAAGCAAGAAGCTACTGCAACTCCGAAGAAGCAGACTCAGGTAGTAAATCTTGACTCGGAAGATGATCTCGCGCAGGAAGTTCGAGCTCCATCTCAGCTCGCGCCAAAGCTCTCTGCACGCTCGAAGCCTTCCATGGGAAGCATGGTCCTTCCGCGCACGTCGTCCACGTCGTCATCGGAGGAGCCAATCACTCTCGCCTCCTTTCTCTCCGGTCCCAGCAAGAAGCAGGAGTCAACCTCGGATTCCGAATCTTCAGTATCTCGTCGCCCATCTAAGAGTGCTGCGAATTCTCAAAAGCCTACTCTGCTGAAGAACAGCATGATGAACTCGCAGGTGTCACAGGGTAACGCTAGCGAAGACGAGAGCGAGAGTGATGGGTCTGGCGACGGCACAGACGAAGGCGAGTGGACGGTTGAGAACATCGTGGCACACCACATGAGTGACCCACGGACACATCCTGGGAAGCCATCGACTATGCTCTACCAGACAAAGTGGGAAGGCTATGAGGAGCTGACGTGGGAGCCGGCGGACTCGTTCGATCCATCTGTTATTAAGGAATACCGCCGTCGTGTTGGACTGGATAAAGCACCACAGATGATGGGCTCAAACGGACCAAAAGGCAAAAGCCCTGTGGGGAATGCTCCTGGAGCAACGCCAGCTTCCAATGAAGCCAAACCCAAGAGCCCTCTGAAGAATGCTCCTCGATCAACGCCAGCCTCGAGTGCATCGAAATCCAGAATACCCGTCAAGCCTGTTCCACCACCGGCGCGAAACCCAACCCCGACCCAAAACAAGGTCCAAACCATCTCGAGCGATGAAGAAAGCGGCTATGAAGTTGAAGCCATATTGGGACATCACATGTCAGATCCTCGAACTCACCCTGGCAAGGAGGCGACGATGCTGTACAAAGTCAAGTGGGTTGGCTTCAAGCAAACGACGTGGGAACCTTATCGCAGCTTTGTGGATACGACTCTGGTGAAGCAGTATCAGAAGCGGGTGGGATTGCGAAAGTGACATCGTTGCAAAGCAACAACAGCGATTGGCTTGCTTGCTGGGCTATCAATGTGATGCCATGTACAGTGGGTAAAGAGTAAGCGACTCGCTGTCTGTCCTTGCAAGTGGCTCTACTTTTAAACTGACACGCGATGATAGCGCAAGAGGAGGTATGCTTGATGAGGCCTGTCATACGTTGGCCGAAGTGTCGCAGCTGTAAATAAGTCACCTACACCGCTACGACCCCCAGCATTGTCCGCCTTAATGTCCGCCACGTCTCTGCAGCTTACATTGTGATAGAAGTACCGACTCACATGCACCTTCCCTTGGGCTGACACAGGAGCTCGGCTGCAGGTGGGGCTGATAAGACAACTGCCAGCTCCGTGATCAACACGCACACAAATCTTCTAATCTTCACGCCATTCGAGCATGGTTACGCTTCAGGTAACGGGTAACATGCTGTTTGGGCTGATATGGCTGTTTCTTGCAGCCTGTTCAGCGGGACTCATCAGCCTGCTGCTCAAATTCAAAACATCTGGCGGAAGGTTCAAAGGTTCGACTTCAACGAACCCAGACGAGAACTCAGTCAAGTTAAAGAAGAGATCTGACCGACTAAATATAGGGCATCAACTGCCTCCGAAGCATGCAGATGTTTTGCCTCCCAGCCGGCGTCACATTATGACCGAGTGCTCTCTGGCTTCTCTCAAAGGAGAAGGTCGGCAACCAATCCGATCGCAGGTAGACACAAGACGGGCATGGCATGACAAAGGAACGTTCCAGGCGAACATGATCGCAGAGCACTTGACACCCACAGGCTTCACCTTGGATGAGATCGAGCACCTCGGCGACTTCCCGGACTATGCAAAGCTGAGTGGTGTGCCGTTGCCGGATGCATATGCTGAGTTTGTGATTGACAAGGCACTGCCTAGGCCTTATCGGCCATTTCGATGGGGTAAGTGAGGTCCGGCAATATTCCAGAGTACATGTGCTGACCAGAGAACCTCTCGGCAGCCTATCATCAGACAATGGGTGGGTGAAACAAACGTCCAATACCATCCATAAATCAATACACACCACAAGTGCAACCGACTGACGCATATTACCAGCTTATGCCAAACTAGAACCTAACTGGTGGTTAGAGCTCGATCGCAACTACACTGCGACCATCCGACAGAGAGTCGCGCTTTACGAACAGCACGGATCATCTGTACTTGATGTCCTGCCCGGCTCCGAGCCAGCCGTGAAAGAGTTGACGGAGATTGTCATCCAATACCTCTGCGCGCGCTATCCTCACTACTTCCAACTCGACATGTCGACCTTGACATTCCACAACCGCATCCTTCCAACATCTACGGACCTCCAGAGCACACCACCAATGCTGGTCCTCCTCCACAACATCCCCGAAGACTTTGCCCTCATGCTCCGTGATCCTACAACAGGTCTCTACACATTCCGCGCTGGCATCATTCTCAGCGCTCTAGGCTGGAGCTTGGGTACGAAACTTGGGCTTTCCATTGCCGAGATTCACAGCCCGGTACCGGACTACGAAGAAAAGCTACGCTTCTCCATGGACCGCTTCTTCGCGAAGATGCCGACGGACTCTCCAATTCAACGAGGATCCTGGGGACTAGAGGTCGATCAACCGCTGTTCGTCCCTCCTGGCAGTCCGCAAGAAGCAGCTCGCTACGTCCAAGACCCGGACCTGACGATCGACCGTATCCATCTTCGAGTCGACTGGCAGACCCTTCGCCGCCTCCCACTTTCCGGCGCAGTGGTTTTCAATTTCAAAGCACTGGTCACGCCGGTGGAGGAATTCAGAGATGAATCTGGAGTGCCGGCGTTGGTGAGTCAGATTTTGAGGGAGGGAAAGGAAAGCATCATGGAGTATAAGGGAGCTTGGTATACGCAGCACGTGGCCTTGCCTGCGCTGGAGGCTTGGGCGAAGGAACAAGTTGAGAAGGGCGTGGTGGCGGAGGACTGGGAGGTCGCGACCTTGGACGAAGCGCCGTTCTTTGAGGGATGGAGGGAGAAGTGGTCGCGGCAGCAAGGCTTCTGAAAGTACGGATGGATCTCGTCGATATCGGTCTGCCATGCGTATCGAATGTTACTCGCTTCCGCGGGCATATTGGCCGTCAGTCAAGTATGCCGGCCGGGCGAGTTGCTTGTCAAGCACTTCAATCGCCTCGTTGAGATGACGGCCACTGACTCACCGTGGGTGTATATCTTTTCAACGACGTTCCACAGTGTTCTTCTCGCGTTGAAAAGAGATTCGGCTGACCTGCCTCACAGCTTATGCGTACCCGTCGACTCTCGGAACCGATCTGCCGATGGGGTTAGACTTAGGACTCAGGAGCCGCCCCGCCGATGCTCCACACGCTAGACTCCACACCCTTCCCCGCTCGGATTTAGGGAGCTTTGGTAACCGTGCTCGGTTGAGTCGTCTAGCGAGACTCGATCGACGCGTGAAAGTGTGGAAGTACAAGACCATCCTTCGTCCGCATTCGATCGACTCGTTGCTTACCACGACGACTGTGGCTTTCCTATATACCATTTACGAGCACCACCGCTGTACCAATTCCACACCGAGCTCGATCGATTGAACATCCTTGTCGCCTATACATTCTACACATTCACGATGTCGGACGGCGAGATGCCTTGGCCCGAGGTGGCGGTGGGCAACAAGAACCATGCCAATGCCGCTGTGGTCATCATCGGAGGAGGTATCTCTGGCATGTGTCTCGCCATTGACCTGTTGAAACGCAACAAGTGTCGGAACTTTATCATCATTGAGAAGTCCGCAGGGTTGGGAGGAACCTGGTAAGTAGAACCGCTTATTAGATCTCAGTGTCTCAGCAGTCATACAAGGGTGGCTTTCGGCGAGATCTGTTGCTGACACCTCCACTCTCTCAGGCTCGACAACAAATATCCTGGCTGCTGCTGCGATGTCTGGTCTACCCTCTACTCCTACAGCTTCGCTCAAAACCATTCTTGGAGCCGCGAGTACCCCGGTCAAGAAGAGATCCTCGCCTATCTACAAGATGTCGCTCAAGACCACAAGCTGCTGCCACATTTCCGCTTCAACACCATGGTCAAAGACGCCACCTGGGATGACGCCAACAAGAAGTGGAAGGTGAGCGTGGAGACGTCCAAGGGCAGCAAAGAGGCGGAGTATAGTGAAGGATATGAAATCACAGCCGACTTTGTCGTCAGTGCTGTGGGACAATTGAACTTGCCGCAATGGCCGAAGATCGAGGGCATCGATGAGTTCAAGGGAAAGAAGATGCACAGTGCGAGGTGGGACTGGTCGTATGATCTAACGGACAAGAAGATTGCGGTGGTGGGCAATGGTGAGCACTTTGTCACAAGCGAACGGCACTAGATTTTAGTTACTGACGGTCTCACAGGCTGCACGGCCGTACAGATACTTCCTGAGATCGCCAAGGTCGCCAAACAAGTCACCGTATTCCAGCGGACAGCAAACTGGGTCATTCCGCGCGAAGATGCACCGGTCTCGGCGACGTGGCGGACGATCTACAAGTACGTGCCCGGTGTCATGAGCCGAAAGCGTGCGGCTCAGATGGACTTCCGGGAGGCCACGCATGGCTTCATCAGCGATAGCAATTCGCCCATTGCCGCCATGTTCACGGACGCTTCGAAGGAGTTGATGGAGAGACAGGTCCGTCAGCGTGGTATCGAAAGTCTTTCGACGATCATCTAACGAAATTCCAGCTGCCGAACCAGCCTGAGCTGTGGAAGAAGCTCACGCCAACGTACAAGCTGGGCTGCAAGCGGATCGTAAGCAACATGATCGGCTTTGCCAGACCTCACGGACTAATCTCATTCTCGATAGATCATCTCCGACGATTACTTTCCTGCGATCGCCCGCGACAACGTCGAACTCGAAACCCGCTCAATCGACAGCATTTCCGGCAGGTCGATCAAGGTCAAGGACGAGAGCGGCAGCACCGTCGACCTCTCCGACTTCGACCTCCTCGTCTGCGCCACTGGTTTCAAGACTGTTGACTTCATGCACCCGATCCAGCTCTACGGCAAGAACGGCCACCCAATCGCCGACGTTTGGAAGGACGGTGCCAAGGCTTTGTACGGCATGACCGTCGAGGACATGCCAAACTTCGCCATGCTCGTAAGTCCCACAACCGAACCCGTTCGCGCCTATTCAACTAACACTCTGCCTCCAGTATGGCCCGAATACCAATTTGGGGCACAACAGCATAATTCTCATGGCCGAAGCGCAGTCCCGCTACATCAACGGCCTCATCGCCCCTGTGCTCGATGCCCGCAAACGCGGCAAAGCCCTCAGCGTGCGTCCTAAACCCGCCGTCCTCGAAGCCTTCAACGAGGAGATCCAAGCCGAACTCCGCACCTCCGCCTTCAACGACCCGAACTGTAATTCCTGGTACAAGAACGACGCTGGGCTGATCACGAACAACTGGAGCCGCACGGTGGTGGAGTATCAGAAATTGGTCGAGGATGTGAGGTTTGACGAGTTCGTGGTGGAGGGAAGCGGGAAGGACGGTGTCAAGGAGAAGATTCATGTGGGACGAGTGAGGGAGGAGACGTTGATTAGTGATCGGACGTTGACGTTACTGGGTGTGGTTTCGACGGCGGCGGTGGTGGGTGGGTGGTTGATGCGGAATTCGGGGTATTTGCAGAGGATTACAACGAGGTAGAGGACGCGAGATGTTGCAGGAAGGTTATGATTTGTTGGATTGAGTGTACATAGTCAAGACAGACCTTGGGTGCATAGAATGAGTCGTTTGAATCGGACACGCGAATTATGATCGCTTCGAACTGTTCCCTCCTTCGTCAACGTCCACACCGCTGCTAGCGCCAGTGCTTCCAGCGCTAGCGACCACCGCGGCTTTCTCAAGATCTCCCACCGCGTTCGCAGTCGACATCCTCGCGTCCCGAGTCTCGACATCCTGATGTTCAGATCCGTCATCCTCCGGCTTCCCCTCTCTACAAGCCCACTGATCCACAAACATCAGCACCTCTCTGCTCCAAATGCGGTTCATAATCAGCAATCGGAACGGCACCAGCGCCACAATGATCAACGGAAACGCTGGGCTCGCCACCGTCAACGTAACGATGAACACCGCCACTGTCATCACCACTTGGAACACGGTGTATCCATGCACCGGCCACCAACTCTTGACCCCAGGAGGAAGCGGTGGAAATTCCGAAGCGGGGGTGAGGAGGTAGAAGAAGCGCGTGAGAATGGGGTTGACGCCAAGACTTTGCTGACCCATAAAGATGAACAGTCCGGCTAAGACGGACGTCGGAGTGAGGCCGAGAACGTGCTGGAATGGCGGTGAGACGAAGACTAAGATCGCGGAGGCGTGCAGGAGGTGCGAGTAGCGCTGTTCGTAGACGCATTGGACTGGAGTTTGAATTGTATGCTCGATGCCATACTTGTCGGCCGTGATCGATTCGATGTATTCGTCGTGCACGTCGTGGAGAAGGGACTCGGAATGAAGGGGGGCCTGTGGTAGGAGGCCATTGGCTGGCGGAAGGCCGAGAATACCGCACATAGCGGTCGTCAGACCGAGGAGGAAGATGTCCTGCGCGTAGCCTGTGGGCTTTTTGATACCATAGCGCTTGATGGTACAGATGATGCTGCTGATTTCGTGGTCGAAGTAGAAGAGCACGGTGATAATGAAGCCGGGGATGATGGCGGCGAATATCCAGGCAACGGGCAATTCCCAAAAGCGGACGAAGAAGTGTGTACGAGCAGGGCTCGTGGGTCGGAAGCCAGAGCTGCTGGTATAAAGAGTGGTTTTGTCAAGATATTTGAGCTCACCCATGTAGGGTATGGCGATGAAGAGAATGATGGCGATAGCCGCGGCGTACTCGCGGAGACCCATACGGACATAGCGGTGGACAAGAGGAGGCCACTTCTCGGCGGTGCTGAGGAAGAGAGCGAGGAGAAATGTCCCGACTGCTCCGATTATGGAGTACAGGAAGCCAGCGAAGCTGAGGTTCTGGTGCGCTCGCTCCAGCTCTTGAATGGCTTTATGAAAGTAAATGATGGAGTTGAGCAGGCTGAAGACCTCGCAGCTCATCTCAGTAACGTACAACATCGTCCAATCGTGGGCGTTGAACACGGCTAGTAAAATGTGCATCCATCCGGAATGAATCAAACACCAGGCCATAAATGGCAAGAATTCGATGTTGAATGACTTCTCACATAGCTCGTATATCGTCTCCGCCAAGACGCTGGAGGGCCCTGTGATACCGAGGATGACGAGTGGCTGCACGCTGAAGAGTGAAAATATGATGCCGCAGAGCCCTGTCGAGAATACGATTTCGATTGCTCCCCAGTTCTGCCCGGTCAAGTTGAATAGATCTGCCGCGAACGTAATGCCGGGTAGGAGGTTCGTGAAAAAGACGTAGACGGCGCTGGCGAATACGAGCTGATTGAAGGGCTTCCAGTCCGTTGGCCACCTTGAGGCATATGTTCTCAAGTCTTGCAGTAAAAGTCGTCCAGGTCTTAAAGCTCCATCTTTTCGAAAGGAGTCGATCGCGTTTGCGATCCAGCGGGACTGCCGTCTAGGACCAGACATAATGTAGGAGGTATAGGCGACGCCTGTGGAATACGGTCTTGAGTCGACATGAGGAAATCCGAAGTACAGATGGCGAGTTGAGTTCGCAGAGTCTTCAGCTAAGGCCTACCTTGGCACAAGACTGTGGCTGTCTGCCTTCTCGCACCTCAAAAATAGACGAGAAGCCATGTCGTTTGCCACGGGCCATCAGGCATGCTCCGTTTGAGCACGAGGTTGAGGCTGTCGGATAGACTTTTCGATGTTGGCGGTCTTCCAAGACAGCGAAGCCGCGCTAAAGTCTTGTATGCTTGGGCCGATTTCGTAGGCTTTGTTAAAATTGTTGTATAGCTCAACCCAAGACTTATTCGCACCTCTCTACCGACCTGCTGATATACTGTCGCCGCCATCCTACTCTCGCTGGCATCTTTGCTGCGGTGACCTGCTCATTAATCGGCACATCTCCTGGCGCTTGTCCCAGCGGATGATAGGATCTGAACCTCCGTAGTAAGCGTCGAGGCGGATTCACTCAAGGTCATGAGACTCGTTTCGGCCGTGTCATGCTTGCCATCTTCGTTACAATCCTCTCGGAGATGCTTGCGGTCGGCTGAAAAGTGCCGATCGCGAGTGTCGCTGTAGGCTTCCGCAAGTGATGGAGAAGAGCATCGCAGTGATGGCTTGGTCCAGGCATTCCGTCTGGCATACAGACTCAAGGCTCGTGACTCGAAGCCGGCATATAATGCGTCGAGGGAAGCTGGGTCCGACCTGGCGAGGAGGATTTCTGCTCCAAATGATGGCTCGTTTGACACACTTGAGAAATCCCAGCTCAGTCTGCGTCACTCATCTCGCCATCACTCCTCGATCGAGACCCACTAGACGGCCTCCGACCATGACCATTCGTTTGTCCGTTCTGGGATACCTCCTCAATCTCTCCATCGCTTCCACTCCCACCGTTGTCATCGTCTGTTCGATCAAGCTCTTCCAACTCCTCTCCCAACGCGCTCTCCCTCGGCTCGAGCCTGTCCTCATCTTCCAGGAAAGTTCTCGGGTTGATCTTGGGCAGCGTAGTGGCGCAGACTCTGCTCTTGATGAGCAGATCATCCACAAATTGATCCATATAAGTCAAGGCCCAGCCCTCTCTCGTCCGTCGCTTGAGCTTTCTAAAATCCGCCAAATATGGCTCGAGCGTCGTGTAGACATCCTCGTCTTTCTCCCAAGCCATGCGAATGTAGAACGCTGCCAGTGCGCGCAGGTACTTGAACTCCTCTCCGGCCTGCTCGAGGTAGTACATGATGATCTCCTTCTCGGGTGTGAGTTGCAGCAGCTTGAAGGCCAGACAGAGGAAAGGTGTCGGCTTCTGCGCGATTCCGTACGTTCCGCCGAGAAAAGTGAGTTCGACC
This sequence comes from Zymoseptoria crescenta, assembly GCA_026122155.1. Classification (NCBI taxonomy): domain Eukaryota; kingdom Fungi; phylum Ascomycota; class Dothideomycetes; order Mycosphaerellales; family Mycosphaerellaceae; genus Zymoseptoria; species Zymoseptoria crescenta. The sequence goes on from JALRMM010000003.1 coordinate 26,072, forward strand.
GCCCGATCGAGGACCGTCGCAGCGTTTAGTCCGAAGCACTGCTCTTTCCAGTAGTATGAGTCGACGATGCGGTCGCGGACCGGCTTCTCGAAGAGCTTGAGCGGGTTATCGCCACGGATGAGGGTACCAGAGTATCCACGCTCATCCAACGCACGTTTTGCGTCTGCTTGATGCGCCATGATGGATGTTGGAAAGTTGTCGTAGTCGATTGTGAAAGTGAGCTTGAATCTTCAGAGCTGCCCTGCATTGGAAGATTGGTCCGATTGTTGCCCATGGAGACAATCGCACCCTAGCACCAAATGGACACGACCAACGTTTGGCATCATTTTTTCGTGTCAAAGGTAGAACTAGACAATTCGACGTCCTGCAACATCACAATGTTCATATCAATATGCTCTTGACACAGTCGCAAGTCTCCGTTGCCGTATCTTCCGGAGTCATCATCTTCTTCACGTTTCTACTTTTCCTATCGGGCTACGCGTATCAACAACAGTCCGTCCGAGGTCTCCAAGATGCAATCAGACCACGAATACCGCAAGCACCGCCATCATTAGCAGTGCAAGACCCATCGAATCCAGGCGTCAACGACTTTTCAAAGTCGCGATTCTTCCGGAACGCAAAAGGCCATGTCACATTTACCGACTTCAACAAGGATGTTCACAGCGCGGGCGCCAACATCAACTGGAAGAGACTGGCACACATACAACTAGTGCGAAACCACCACGATATTTGTGGTGCAATAATGGTGTTGGCGGATCTCCATACTCTCAGATCGCCGGCACGGAGAGTCTTGCTGTTCCCGAAGGAGTGGGCGGAGCAAAAGAAGGCAGAAAAGGGAGACGTCTCGGATCCATATCTCGATAGCACGAGGCGGCTGATGAGGATGGCTGCGCGGAGATATCAGGTGGAATTGCACCCCGTGGATCCAGTTCCGAGCGCAGACGGGAGCGAGACATATTCTTTGGCCAGTGCGTTTGAGCTGTACGGCGATTTTGATCGCGTGCTGAACATCGAGACGCCGGGACTTCTGCTCGACGCAGAGCCATTGGATGCGATTCTTGGCTTCACGGAGAGTACACCGTTTGCGATGTTGCACGACACATCGGCGAACGATGGAGTGCATTCCGAGGACCTCTTCCTTCTGCAGCCATCGAAGACGACATTTGCCGAGATTTCAGCTGGTCTGAAATTCAAGGAAGCAGCTGGTTTCAACGACACATACCTTGCGAGTCTATTCCCGGATCCCGTCTTATTGGCATCGAGCAACGAGAAGACGGCCCTCGTTCGATCTGTCGGAGTTCTTCATGATGTCGAGGCTGGGATCAAGTTCAATGAGACCAGCTTTATGGAGGATGTCGCATACATTCGATTCTCGGACCCGAAGCTACCTGGTCCTGAGTATGATGTACCGTGGGCAGATAAAGTGGCAGCCAGGCCGAAGAATAAGGGAGCAGACTGGGCGTGGACGAGTCTGTATGGACAGTACGCTCAGAAGCGGATGGAGATCTGCGGGCTGGATCTGGAGAGCTGGCGACCTTGAACGATTAGAGAATGAAATGGCATTGCATAATGTGGTCACACTGGTTCGGGAGAGAATTATACCCAGGTGGCATTGCAGGCGTTCTAGATTGAGGACGACAACATTTGCGCGTAGGACCAACTCACATGAAAACGGATACGAAGAGCGATTGGGGCAGCAATTCGGACATTTCTTTTCGCATTCGAATGTTGCCTTTCCGGTCCATGCTCCGTGTAGACTTCACAAGGAGCCCAGCATAGCAGAATGCACGTGATCAAAAAGCGGAAAAAGAGATGATTTATTAAGAGGGGAGTTCCCTCTAGCTATATAGACTTAACTTAAGGGCACGGTTTAAGTTAGCTAACTTGAACCTTAGGCATTATCCACTTAAAGGACGGTGCAAAAGTTGTTTTATAATATCCTCCCCTATTATAAGTAGCTTGCCCTTAAGCTAGTAAACAATTAGAAGCGACTAATCTTTAAGTAAAGATTAGTAGGCAGTGTCTATTAATATCCCCGATTAGCTGCCTTTAAGTAACTATATGTTTACGCTATTAGGCGAATATTAGTAAATTCGGATTATAAGCAGCCTTAATAAGTAATTAGGTGCTTCTTTAAGCGCGTGTTTGTAAATCTTTGCCTCTTAATTGCGACTTATAGCAATTAACCTACGAGGGAACAAAAGAGTTATCCTTCGCTGCTTAAAACTCTTTCTTCTTTATTAATATCTACTATTATATTTCCCCCTTTTCCCTTTATTAACCTAAGTCCTTTTAGCTCTTAAGCATTATACAACACTCGATTACTAACTACAAGCTATTACGATAGGTCGCAACGATAAGGAGGATTAGTATAAGAAGCGCCGCTAGGAAAAATCGAAGAAGAGGGATAATAGTCCTAAGAAGGAGACAATTGCCGCCCGTATAAGGAGTAGTATTACTAAAATTACTAAGCAGTTCCCGGCTCTAATAGAGTCGTCGCGCAAAAAGAAGGCGGTTTAAGCTAGCTAGGATTAGGAGGACAAGTTTAAGTTAGGCAAACTAATAGTTTCGCTACCGTTACTAAAGATCGTCGATCGCTATAAGTATATTAAGTACGGATACAATCTCGGTTCTCTAGTACTAGTTAGCTCTCTATCGTAGTCGATCCGGTCGCCTCGCTTAAGCTTCCGTCGCTTAGTCTAAGGTCCGGGTTAAGGATAGAATCCGGATATCGCTATCTCGTTTTATAATATCCCTCCTAATATGCGTAACGCCTATCCTTACCTTATTATCCGTAACGACACTAGCGCTGTCCTTTAAGAAGAGAGCGCGTATACGCTACGCGCGAACTTAACTCGGCTCTTTACTCCTATTAGTAGATTCGTAGCGGTTATAGACAATTAGATACGTTAAGTTATATTCTACCTCCTAATGCTCTTCGGTCGCGATATAGGCTAGTTAAAGTAGCCGTTTAAGGAGCTCGGGATCTACTAGCTAGATATCCTTATAGACTCCCTTTAGGCCTTTAGCTTAAACGACCTACGCTTACTTAACTAGCGCGCCCGTCCTAACGACCTAAATCCTTATATAATCGGCAACGTTAAGTAGTAGCGCCTAGTTTCTCTATTTATATAAGCGCTCGGAGGATCGCTAGACGGTAGGGCTTATAGGTATACGCCCGCGAAGGGTCGTTTAACTAGGCTATTTAGGACTTATCGTACCGGTAGGGGGATCTTTAGTTACTATACGAATTACGGGTTCGGTAGCTACTATTAGGACTATCCCTCCGGGGATTCGAATGCTTAGGCTATATAGCGCCGTAAGAAGAAGGTGTCTCCTAGTACTTAGCTACGCAACGAGTAGGAGCGGGCACTTAAGATCGACTTAATAGAGAATAAGGACCGCTTAAGGTACGTAATCGAGATATCTCTCGAGCTCTTATATAAGGGCCTAGGTCGCATCCTAAGTAAGCTAGTAGATTCTCGCGAGTAAGCTTAAGGACGCATCCTACTAGTTACTCTAACTAGAGGTCTACTAGCTCGCTTAGGTAGTATATTCGGCATTCGAAACTTAAGTAGTAGGACGGGCAACCCTCTATACGGAGCTAAGGGACTAGAGGTTAGTAAAACTAAGAATTAGCAATAGGTATTCTAGCGCTACTTAAAGGACAATCTCTAGCGTAGTCGCTCTAATCCTTAAGACTCTATATAGATAGTCGTCGATTATACCTATATGTAGGCTATAACTGCACTTAGGGAAGACTAGGATCTTACTAATTAGATTAAGTTCCTTTAAGCTACGGCTATAGCTCTTTCGGCGGATTTCGAGAAGGAGGCTAGTAAGGCTAAGTATAGGGGCGGCTTCCGCCTTTATAGGGGCTAGGATTAAGGTGTGCGTTTTCTTTTGCTTAGGCTACCTTATCTGCTCGGCTCTATACTTGCTTTTTACTTTTCTTAGGCTATCTTATCTGCTCGGCTGTATATTATATAGGAATTAGTTACATAGGGCTCTAGGGTTTACTTAAATAGGGTAAACAGCTTAGGCCGTACTAAATAAATGTAACATTAGCGCTTAAGGCTTTAGCCTTAAAAATTAGAAATTAAAACAAAGGAAAAACCCTATAGGGGATCTATTAAATCCTTGCCTTCTTAGTAACCTTTCTTCTTAAACAAAGTCTATAGCTAGATTAAGCTGTTTGGCGGTCTACTTCTCTAGTAGTAGGATATAGGTCGGCCGCTTAAGGTTTAAGTCTGTTCTTGTCCTTTTAGACTACTATTATAGTCCCTTTAATCTTAGACTTAGGCGGTCTTCCTCTACGCTTAGGCGTAGGAGAACTAGGCTTAGGTGCCTGCTATTGCACTTTAGGGGTAGTAGGGGAGCCGATAGGAGCGTTCTACGTATCTATAGGATCCTCCCTAATCTACTTAGGCTATCGGTCTTGTTCTAAGGGAGCGGCAGCAACGGTCTTAGGCTTAAGTAGGGAGACTAGGTCCGTTCTAGCACTAGCTATTAAGGGGGCAGATTTAGGTTAGAGGTCTAAATACTCCCCTTGCATAGCTCGTGTTAGTAGAGTAGGTGCCGACGGGTTAACTTATAAGTCTTCCTTTAGGTTAGCGGCTAGATTAAGCGGGCTTATATAAGCCGGCCCTTATAGAGTCTGTTTCTTAAGCTCCTTAAGATGCTTCTTTTCGAGGGTAGCTTTAAGCTCTACTACAGCTTTTGTATTATCTTAATTCGCGCGTAATGTATCTCTAATATTCTTCCGGATCTCCTCGATAGCGTTTTTAAGCTACTTTTTAAATATCGGCTAGTATTTAAGCCGGTAAGGATCTAGGGATTTGCCCTCCCCTAGTAAGAATCTAAGGGCTCCTTACCGATTAAGCTGCTACGATGTAAGCTTCTCCTACTTCTTCTTAGGTATAGTAGCTAGGGTTAAGAAATTTAAACGAGGATTAAGCTCCTTATTAAGCGAGTCCTTAAAGTCTATATTAATGCTTAATATCGGTATCTAGCTAGCTCTCTTCTACTAGTCCTTAAAACTAGTGCAGTTAGCCTTTAAAAGCTAGTCTCCGTGCACTTAATGCTTTATAATCGATCCGTTAGGCGCCTCTAAGGTATATGTTCTAAGCTAGCTTCGCTTAACTACCTTAAAGGGGCCGATATACGTAGGTTAGAGCTTAGTCTTAGTTTCGTGGAACATAAGCATAAAGTCTCCCTTAATAAACTTACCGTTAGTTTCCTAAAAGGTTTGTCTACTAATAGCTCCGGCCCGAACGGCCTTTATAAGTAGCTGTTCTATAGCAATCGTACGGGCGTTCTTTAGGGCTTAATAACGAATAGCGTAATCGTCTCGTTTAAGCTATACTAGCCGGAGGTATAGATAATCTTCGAGTATCCGGGGCTGCTGCCTAAACATTAAGAAGAAGGGGCTGTAGCTAGAGTTAGATTAGGCTCGTATACGTATAGCGTAGAGGGCTTTAGACAAGTATAAGTCCTAAGTATGCACGCTTTTGCTAAAGTACATCTTCGATAAGATCCGTCCAAGTACGCTATTTAGTGCTTCTACCTTCCTATTCGTATAGGGGTAGTATAGCGTCGTAAGCCTATAGTTAGCTTAAAGGGTATCTATTAGGATGTCGAAGGCCTTAGAGATAAAGTTGGGCCCGTTATTACTAAGAACTTCCCTTAGGGGTCCGAAGTTAGCGTAGATTTCTTCTTAAATAAAGCGTGCAACCGTGTCTATTTCTTAGTTAGGGGTTGCCTGTGTAACTAGCTACCCCGTAGTGTAGTTAATCGCAGTAATAATGTATTTGTTTCTATTAAGTATAATTAGTAGGGGCCCTATAACGTTAATTGCCTACCTCTTAAACAGCTTAAGGGTAGAGTTTGCCTAATAAAAGCGAGGCTCCTACAAGGGGCCTCTAGGCTTCTTCTTTGTAGTATTATACTATAGGCAAGTAGTAGCATAGTCGGTAACATTAGATTTAAGCGTCTACTACTAGCCCCGGGCTCGTAGGATACTACCTACCCTAGGTAGGGAGAAGTGCCTATAGTTATTATAGTATCGTTTAAGGAAGTCCTAGCTGAATTTAGGGTTAACGTAGGGGACTAAGTCGCTATTAGATTCTCGGTAGTAGAGGAGGTTATCCTTAAGTATAAGGTTAGAGACCTTCTTACTAATTAAGCGGCTAAGCTTGCGATCCGTAGGTAGCTCGCTTGTCTTTTTAAAACGGATAATTCTATCTACTACCTCTCTCTTAGAGAAGCTACGGATAATCGCGCCTCGTATAGCGTTCTTCTTAAACAAGTAAGGGAGGGCAGTAAGGAAGTCTGCCTCTTTAAGCGACTAGTTACCCGGCTAAGCTAAGCTAGCACCGGCTATATTAGCGGGTATATGCTCTATTAAGTTAGGGCGCCTTAAGAGGGTGTTAGGAACGACTACCTTACTCCCCTTACGATATCGAATATTAATGTTAAAGGCTTGAAATTCCTTAATCTAACGTGCAAGTCGCTTTATTAGGGTTTTCGAAGTCTTTAAGTACTATAGGGAGTAGTAATCCGTAATTACTTAAGTCGTTTCCCTATTGCTAATGTAGTAGTTCTATTTTCTAAGGGCCTCCTTAATCTTAAGAAGTTCCTTTGTATGCACTAGGTAGTTTAGTTTAGCTACTTAGAGCTTTCGGCTATCGTATGCAACTAGGTGCAGCTTGCTATTGTTATCGGCTTAATAGAGGACTGCCCCAACTGCCTATTTACTTGCATTAGTTTCGATAATAAAAGGTTTAGTCTAGTTAGGGATTATTAGGACCGGCTCGCTATATAATGCTTTCTTAAGGACTTTAGAGGCGAGCGTGCACTAGGCCGTCTACTTAACTAGCCGCTTCTTCTTTAGCCGTAGGGTAGTATTATCCTCCTTAAGCAGGTCGGATAAGGGGGCTACAAGCCTTGCAAAGTCCCTAATGTACTTGTAATAGAAGGAGGCTAGCCTAGTAAACTGTCGCACCTCTTAAGCGTTAGTAGGCGTGGGCTAGTCCTTAATAATAGAGATCTTGTCCTCTATAGGTCGTACTTAGTTATAGGACACCTAATAACTATAGAAGTCGAACTCCTAGACCCCGATAAAGCACTTCTTAGGGGAGTAGTATAGTTTATTTTCTCTAAGGATGTCTAGGAACTACTTTAAGTAGTTTCTATATTCCTTAACCGTTTTAGAGAACACGACGATATTGTCTAAGTATATAATATAAGTCTTGTAGAGGTAATCTCTAAGAGCCTCGTTTATTAAGTTCTAGAAGCTTATAGGAGCGTTATAGAGGCTAAAAGGCATTACCTTAAACTAGTACTTCCCTTGTCGTATGTTAAATGCTATCTTATGCCGGTCCTTAGGCTTAACCTTAACCTACTAGGGCCCGGAGGTTAAGTTAATTTTGCTAAAGTACCTAGCGCTATAGAACGCGTCTAAGTAGTCTAAAATGCGTAGAAGGGGGAAGCGGTCCTTAATAGTAACGTTGTTTAAGGCACGGTAGTCGACATATATCCTCTATTTGCCGCCTAGTTTAGGCATAAGAAGGATAGGGCTCCCCTATTTAGAGTGCGATCGTTCTATAAGGTCGCGTTTAAGCAGTTTAAGTATTTAGCTCTCCTATTCCTCGGCTTAGGCCTAAGAGAGCTAGTACGGCTGTTAGTTAATTAGCTTGGAGTCTCTAGTATTAATGCTATGCACGATCCTTCGGTCCTTAGGCAACTTAGAAGGTAGAGAGGACCTAAACAGGTTACGGTTTTTAAGTATTAGATCGTTAAGTAGCGGTTCTTTGCTCGTAGGTAGAGGAACGTTATTATCTTCCTTAAGTCTAGCTAGGTCGTCCGTGTTTAATCCTAGTACGCTTTCCTTAATGTTTAAGAGGAAAAGGGGCATGTCCTTATCGGCCGATAGTATAGCCTTAAGTTCGTTAAGGGAGTATACGCTAGGGTCGAAGGGAACATTTGTAAGATTAGGTAAGTAGCCTATGCACTTAATAACGTGCTTTACCTTGTTCTTATATAAGTAGACCTTGTTCGTCTAGAAGTTAATCTAGGGGTTATAGAGTTAGAACTATTCGAGGCTAAGGATTACGTCGTACGTCCTTAAGTTAAGGATTCGGAGGGTTATAGTACTCTTAAAGTTCGAGATCTAGTAGGGGATTCGGATAGCCGACGTGCTTAACTATAGGGCACTATTAGGCATAGCTACTAAGCGCTCCGGGACTTTAACTTAAAGCTTAGGAAATCGTTTAGCGAGGCGCCGGCTAACGTACTATAAGGGGGGAGTATACTTAGACTCCAAACTCCCGTCGGATAGCAGCAGTGTGCGCTGGAGGTGTAGTAAAAGAGGGCTATAGAAGGTAAACATGTAAAAAGAAGACGAGGGAAGGTAGATAGGGGGGCAACGAGGAGGTAGATTCAAGTACTGTGTGCTGTTGTGCCTTCGAAGTGCTAAAAGGGTAGCATAATAGAGGATGAAGTCTATTAGCTGCCTAGCGACGAAGGTAGCACTGCTAAATACACGTAACTAGTGCGACTTTCCCCACTACAGTACGTCGAGCTAGCTCTAGTGTTAAGTAGGAACTTGTAAGGGATAGAATCCTTTAGTAGGCTAAGTCGACTATAAGTAATAAGAAGATTAGGGCTAATAGCGTTAAGGTAATCTACTTACGCATTTAGCGGGAGGAAGGGAACGGGCGAGGCCTTACTTAAACTAGGCGACTTAGAGTCCTCGATGTCTAAGTCGATAGTTATTTTTTTAAAGTGTGTTTAGAGCCCCTACTTACGTTAGTTCCCTTCTACTTATTGTACTCGTCTTACTTCTTCTAGAGATTAGGCTTTAATCGTTTAGTGCACTTATACTAGGTATAGCCGGCTATCCTATAGTTATAACACTTAAGGGAGTAGGCTTCGGGCTTCTTATTATTATTAGATTAGACGGAATCGAGTATAGCCGTAACGTGTTTAATTTGCTTCTTAGAGAAGCGCGACTTTCCTAGCGTCTTGCGTAAGAAGCTATTCCTAAACGACTTAACCTAGTCTCCGTCTATCCTTAGTCCTTTAGTCGCGTCGGCGACTTCTTAGTTAGCCGCGTTAATAGCTTGGGCTTTGTCTATTAGTTCCTAGAGGGTCGCCTTTTGCGGGGTAAGCCGCTTAAGGATTAACCCGGACCTAATAGTAAGCTTAACTCCGTCGAAGAACACTTATGCCTTCTAGAAATCGTTTGGTTTCGGCTTAAGGAGCCGGGCTATAGAGAGAATCTTATAGTAGAAGGGAATAATACTAGCGATCTACTTAAGGTTCTTAAAGCTACGCTAGAGTTTCTCTTAATAGTAGTAGTCTTAGAAGTAGGCGATAAGGGCATCGAGCATATTATTAAGCGTGTAGGCACTAATTTTAATAGCATCCCTACTAAGCTCTTCCTACTCCTCCTACTACGCAAGTGCGTCTCGCTCTATCTAGCCGCTAGTATATTTAATTAAGCTAGCTTTAGATAGGCGGACTCTATTCTACCTTAATGTAATTTAGTTCCTTAAGTAACAGCGGAAGCTACGAACCTAGGTGTCGGCTACGTTGTTCCTAGTGTCTTCCTAGTAGTTGTCCGGCTACTTAATTAAAGCCTTAATACGTTAATTAAAGGCTCCTAGAGTGCTACTTACGCTAGGAGTGCGCTTAGGCGTAGGAGCACCGTTACCTATAGCACTTAAAGCGTCGGATTCTTCGCCTATAGCGCCTAGATCCTGCTCGGACGTCTTAACTACTAGCTTAACCGCCCTAGGCTTACTTAGGCCGCGTAGGGGGATCGTAGTTCCTTTATCTAAAGCGTTACGGGCGACACGTCGCCGTAAGGACGCGTTAGTAGCTTTAAGTCGCTCGATATAAGCTTCTATTTCTCTAGTAATAGTTAAGCGCTAGACTAGGTTAGCTATCTCCCCTTTAAGCTAAACGAAGGTGCGATTAGCCGGCCTAGGAGCTAGATTAGTACGGTTCTCCCTCTAAGTAATGTTCCTTAATACGAAGTTACGGGTTAGATTCTCTTTAACTAGAGGGGGAGCTAGCGTAGATTCTATTCTAAGGCGGCGGAGTTCCTTATCTAAGTAAGGATAGGTAATATAGTTATCTACCTCCGGTTAATAGGAAACTATAGTTTCTTCGACTTAAGTCCTATCTCCCGTAAGGGAGGGGTAGTCTTCTTAATTATAAATAGACGATATACTATTAGCTTAGTGTTAGGTAGATAGGAATAAAGGGTAGTAATATACGGGTTAGTTACTTAAGGACATATAAGAGGGTTATAACTTCTCCTTTATGTCCTTAAGCGACCGGTTATCCTGCTTCCGGTTATTTAAGAGCATTAGTACTACTTAGGTATTAATCTCGTATATATTAGTGCTTAGTTAAAACGGCAGGTTATTTTTATAGTTATACGGCGGTGCTTAAGATTGTAGTAATTCCAACCTTTAAGATCTATCCCTAATATTTAGGCTATTAGTAGAGCTAGTCGGGCTACTTAACGTATAGTTATTTTATAGAGGAGGGAAGCTCCTTACTTAGAGGGTCCGAAGGCTCCGTAGGTATTCTATTTAGAAGGATCTTCCGTAAAGAGCTAGCGATCTAGACTAAGTGCGCCGGCGTATAGGTACTTAGGCTCGCTCTAGATAGGTACGATCGATAGAGTCGTTAGGTATATAGTCTAAGTAGCTAGAGATCGAACCGTCTAGTTTCTAGTAAGTCTAAGGACGAGCTATTACTTCTAAGTTTTTCTAAGTTAGGCATTAGTTTAAGCTATCCGGCCGGCTCGCTTCTCCTAAGGAAGGCCTAGCCCCCCTAAGGAGGGCGAGCTAGCCGGTAAGACGACTAAGGAGTCGCTTAAGTGCTCTTAGCTACTAGATAATTAAAAAGCGGAAAAAGAGATAATTTATTAAGAGGGGAGTTCCCTCTAGCTATATAGACTTAACTCAAGGGCACGGTTTAAGTTAGCTAACTTAAACCTTAGGCATTATCCACTTGAAGGACGGTGCAAAAGTTGTTTTACAACACACGGGCCATTCGAGCGGCTTACCTTACCCTTACTTCAACCTCACCGGTCCATCTACTGTTACACGGACACCGCAAATACCGCAACGAACTAGACGACGCTCAGAATGTCTTCCGACGAGATGCCCTCAGTGATCAGCACCACGACCATACTCTCCCTCCTCTCCACCATCCTCATCCTCTTGGCCGCTTACCTCTCCTCCCTCGCCCTCCTCCCAAAACACTCCAGAAACCAGACCCGCTTCCTCTTCATCTGGCACGCCTTTGACGCCTTGATCCACTTCTTCCTCGAAGGCAGCTATCTATACAACTGCTTCTTCAGCTATGCCACTGTCGATCCCAAAGATTTGCTGTCGGCGTCAGCCTACCTCCCGCCGAATGTCTATCTCCTTGGACATCGAGATCGGGTCTATGGATCGGAGTATGGCACGAACCCGTTTGCGAAGCTGTGGATGGAGTACTCAAAAGCGGACAAACGCTGGGCAGGGACCGATCTCACAGTGATTGTGAGTTGACCAAACAGCCTTCGCTTGCTAGTTTCAACACGTCCACGACTCGCTGACAGTCTCTTATAGAGTCTCGAGCTCCTCACAGTATTCATTGGCGGTCCGCTAGCCATCTACATCTGTAATCTTCTCCGCAAAGAGAAGCCCTCAGCCTGGTTTTGGATGACCGTGCTCGCCACAGCAGAGCTCTATGGAGGATTCATGACCTTCGCTCCAGAGTGGTTGACGGGAAATAACAACCTGGACACCTCGAACTTCATGCTCAAGTGGATTTACTTGGTGTTCTTCAATGCCGCGTTGTGGGTGCTGATCCCGCTGTATATTTTGCGGGAGGCGTATGGCAGGATTTGTGAGGGATTGAGGTTCAAGGTCCAGGCGGAGGTTGGGAGGAAGAGGCTATAGTGGGAGTCCATGGAAGGTGTGGTGCGGCATGGTGAAGGTTGGTCAGAACAGCTTGCTAATTTATGGACAGCTTAGGTAGCCTCCTTCATGGTTGGTCACTGCAGCAGGCGGTGTCGTTTGCCTGCCGGACAACCCAAGGACTGCATATGGGAAGTGATAATGACGGCCGCAAATCAATCGAGGCCCGCTTGCGGCAGGGAACATCATATCTTCGGACTTTTATTGGCTCAAAAATGTCGATGTCATTTCAAAGAGCTAAATGCTACTCCATGCTTGGAGGTGGAGGCCACACTATGTCACATTGTTCAGCCACGGCCGATTCTCCTGAATACAAAGAGGCATAAGAATTAGCTATGATTGGACAACAAGGCGATACGAGCGAGGTACAGAAAGCCGAAATCCGCACCTGCCATCGAGTACGAGCTTTTGAAAGGACCGCAACTGAGAAGGAGGTAGGCGGAATCCTGATCATCCAAAACGGTCTTGGCCACCGCAGGTCTTATACCCTCTTGGTGCACAACTCCATCTCCGAAGCAAGCCTGACAGTAGCCGGAGACAGTGTCTGCCGTCATGCAGCAATCTCCCCCGCTAAGCTGCGTACAGGGCAAGATAGCACACGTCAGCAAGGACAACTCTCGCATCACTCCAACAGCGGACACCCATGAGAAACGGGCACGCTACTGACATCATCGTCAACAATATTTCGACAGATTACTCACCATTCGGCATCGGAGGTTTCGTGGTTCTTGCACCGCCAATGTTCTATGTTCTGAGCGGCAGTGCGGACGGGAACGTAACAGCAAGCATAATACCTGTAGTGAAACCCGAAGACTTCCGCTTCACCACCTGCTCCTTTTTCCCCTCTTGCCTCCCTAAATCTCGCTGGCGTACTTCGCATTCTATCCTCCCTCACCAAGCGTGCTTTCAACAATGATTCGGGTCTCCCGCCAGTTTGCCAACCGTACCCTTGAAGTTTGTACACTCGTTCTCGTAGACGTATGATTGGTCAAGCGTGAGGCAGCACTGATACTGAACGTTGGGCTACATAATCAGGGAGAAAAGGTCGTCAATACTAGCTCTTGCCTTGGTTGAGAGAATTGTGAATCTTACAGTGGGGGTGCTCCCTGCGTCGTCGCCCCCGAGATTCCAACAGAGAGTCCACCAGTGGGCCGGGCGATCGGCGTAGTCACCTCCTTCGCACCATCTGAGCTTGATCTTCGGCGGTCGCCGACGTGGTCGATCCGGCGGCTGCGCCTGAACGGCGCCAAAGATGGTCGTACCGACGATGAAGATCGAGGTGAGCTGCATGGTGACTTGTGCTAGATGATCGGTTGAAGGTCAACCTGAATGAGAAGCTCGGGAGTTTGGATAGGTGTAGGCGGGCCAGTCCGGAGAAGCTGAGGACTTGACTCTGATCGCGGGTCTGGAGGCCACGAGGACGAACTTGCGGTCAGGACAGAGCCAGCACCTCGAGGGCAGGAATTGGACGCTCTTATGCTGCACGAAGGCGTGTGGAGGTTTGCTTTGTCAATTGCCGAACAACACGAGGATCATGGATCAAAACCAGGTCTGATGATACCGAGGTCCTCATGCATACCGTGTGAAAGCATCGGAGTGGTCGCCTCGTCTGCAGCTATAAGGAATGCCCAGGGATCCGATCCGCCCGCTTCCTCGTATTCGGACGATTGATCTCAGGCTGTGTTGAATTGGTGACCACTCCAATGCGCTCGTATGCTGTACAGTAAGCCGCAGGTTCCCGGGGAATTCAAATCAAGCCTACCACAGCCTGACTTCGAACGAACACGATGCTCTGATTTGTTGCCCGATGATCGACGTATGAACCATGTGCCCTGTGATCGGATACTCGCGGGATAACTAACTCTGAACGAGGTCCCCAAATATCGCTCCCCTCGGAGAGCGCCTGGGATCTGAACGAAAGCCTGATGCAGCAGATCGGCAAGGCAAGGTCTTCAAACCTTCGCATCAAGAGAACTTCATATCGATTTTGCCAGGGATCAAGGTCGGAGGCGTGGTCGGGGATCGGCAGCAAGAGCACCGTACTCTGCCTCCGCAACGTCGTCTGACTGTTCGAATCCCGCATCAGCTGCACGCCCGCCAGACTGCGATACTTCCTCGGTCCCGAATCGTTGCCCATCTTCTTCTCCAAAGTCCTCACGTAGATCTGTCTTGAGCTTGGCGACGCAGACAGGCTGAGGAGTAGATATCGAAGGTGTTCGTGGTGTTCGACGGGCTGGGCGGTGCCAGAGAGGTTCAGAGCGTCGAGCAATGAGTAGGCGATCTCGAACTGCTTTTCCAAAATTCCTAGGCCGTGGACTTGGAAGGCGATTGGAGGGAGGCTTTTGGCGATGTCGCACAATGACGCTGCGATTTGGATAGGGTATTCGTACGTGAGTGCGGGATGCGTGGAGGTGGTAGATACAAGATCTCCTCTTAGCGCAGCCTGCCAGAACACGAGTCGAAGCCATTGCTGTGCGATCAACACATCAGCTCGTTGAATGTTAGGAATGCCTCGTACGTCCATGTCCTGGCAGAGGTGGTCTTGCAAAGCACACAGCTCTGGGTAGCCTTTGTCGACTGAATCCAGGCGGTTGAGATCGTTCCAGAATTTGACGAAGCTGAAGTCAAGCATGGAGAACAGATCGTAGAGACCTTGCAGGCCGGAGGCGATGAAAGGATTTTCTTCTGCCAGAGACACTTTTGGGAGGCAAGGGACTTGCAAGATGCTGACCGGGAAAGTATCGAGGACGCAGGCGCCTCTTTCGGTGATGAAGAGAAGGGCGAAAGCTCGCATTCTTCGATCTCGCTCGTCTGATGAGTGTGGTGTCGTGTTCAAGATCTTGCAGACCCGCGGGAAAGGATAATGAGATAGCTTCTCGAACGTAGAACCAGGATGCTTTCCGGCATCTCAATTCGAACAGCGCCATGCCAATGAACCAGGAGCAGAGAACGTTGTAGTAGTTGGCGCTCTCTGCCAGATGAACGTCTAGCCTTGCCTCGGAGCATTTTCTTATCAACTTCCTCGAGGCAGTTACCCGTTGCTCCGTTGTCAGTGCAGGCCACCTTTCCACGTACATAAGTGTCATGGCGCACATGGACCATACGAGGCATTTCTCCGAGTGAGAAGCACATTCCGGACTCCTCAAGATGGCCTTCACTTGCTCGGAGGCCACAATCGGATAGGTCGGATACATGTGTGAAAAGAACAATTTCACACCTCGCCCAATAAGCTCGTCCGCCTCGAATGGTTGGTCTGCCCTGGGTGAGAATGAGGTCGCGGTGATGTGCGAGAGCGGAGGGGCACAGTTGCCAGGTCCAAGTGGCACTGTTGATGAGCTGATACCTGATGCACCTCC
The DNA here is from genome assembly GCA_026122155.1 of Zymoseptoria crescenta. NCBI lineage: Eukaryota > Fungi > Ascomycota > Dothideomycetes > Mycosphaerellales > Mycosphaerellaceae > Zymoseptoria > Zymoseptoria crescenta. The sequence goes on from JALRMM010000003.1 coordinate 41,412, forward strand.
GTGAGTATGCGTCCATGAGCGTGTGACAGAGACTTGTGGTAACGGCCAGCTTCTCGAGGACGAAAGGATGTTGTGAGCAAACTCGTCGAACGAGAAGTAGCCCGAATCACCCACAACGTCCGGCTGAGCCCACTCTTTGCTAGCAACAGGTATCGAAGGCGACACCAACTGCTCGATTGTCAATGCCTGGTTGGTTGACAATGGCGACGCGGGCGGCAGAGAAGACTGCTCCACTGAAGCTGGTGGTCGCCCGGGTGAAGGACTTCCACCATAGGACGTGCTGGCCTCAGCAGTCTGCGCCCTAACTTGCTCGACGACTGCTCCTTTGCCTTTCTTGGGACCTCGTTTCCTCCTAATGGAGGTATAGGAGCACACGAGACTGGAACCCAGGCATCTTTCGCATGGATTGCTGTAGGTGCAGCGGATCTTGCGGCGGCGACATTCTACGGCAGTGTCAGCGCTGCGTTGGTTCTCAGTGATACGAGATCAGCGGTGCATACGATCACATGGCATAGGCGTCGGCCGGTCTACCCGTCCTGCCTCCATCGCTGCCGGCTCGCAGCAGTCATCTTCATGGAACTGGAGAGATGAAGTGGTATTGGCGAGAGATTCAGCGCATTACGCCGAACTCGGGCCGAGAAGGAGCCGACTGCCTACTTCCAGGTTGGTTCTTCTACGACGGCAGTTCAATTCAATGAATGGTCGATTCGCTCTCATGACTCCGTCAAAATATGTCGTGATGTAACTTCCACCTTCACCCGTCCATCAACCTGTTCCCGCCACCCTCCCCCAGCACGGCTCTGACCTCCCATCTCTCCGGCTCCTCCTCCAGTCCAAACCAAACGCCCAAATCCCTCGGCAGGAAACTTCCCACATCGTCCATGAACGCCTCCCTCGCCGCATCATCTGTTTCGGCGACCCTCTCCATCTCCCTCTTCGCCCTCTCCACCACTCTTCTCATTTGTGACTCGCTAGTCCTTCGTCTCTCGACCTCCCGCAGTAGTTTACCGTATCCGCCAAGGAACTGGTCGTAGAAGCCGCAGAGCTCAACCAGATCCTTTGTTTTACTGTTCATACCCGCGGAAATATCGGTCCAGTCGTCGCGGAAGCGAGTCGCGGCGGAGAGGTAAGTTGGTACGGCCGCTCGAACACTATGCAGCATAGCCAGAACGTGTTGCAAAGACTTGTGCGTCGCTCTCGCTTGCCGTACAGACGTCAAAAGCGACGTATACGCGCTCTCCATCTCCGCTGCATGCTCTCTAATCTCAACCACCACATCCTCGACCTCCACCGCATCGTTCTCCAGAACGTGCAGCATCTCATTTCGATGCTCCTCGGAAATTGGTTCCGGGTGCGTGGCTCGGTACAAGCTGTCCTCTGAACCAGGCGCCGCGATCTTACTCAAGTCCTGGGCGAGGATAGCGTTCCTAGCAGCTTCGCCTCCGCCTTCGGTATGCTTGAGAGCTGTGATGCAGAGATCGTAGTGTTTGACCAGGTTTTCGAGGAGAGAGGCCATTTCGGTGGCGTGGGACTCCATGATGTGAAAGAGGGAAGGGATGCTGGAGGTTTGTACTGGCTGGTCGTAAATGGTGGGCTTATCGGGTGGGATGTCAGATTCTGAAAGGCAGACTGGCGCGGAGAGAGTTGTGCGGATGGCTTTGAGTGAGGCATCAAAGGCGGAGAGAGGGGTGTCGAGGTCGGCTCGGGCGATGTGGTAGGTATCGATAAGACCGCGGATGGAGGACAAGATCTCCTCGTGGTTGGCTTCGTCGATGAAGTCGTAGAGAGTCTTCTTCTCCTCCTCGTCGCTCGCCACGCTGCCTTCGTCCATATTGTGAGAAACATGTTGAGCATCTACGAGTGTGTTTCGCAAAATCTGGAGCGTCTTGTCCAGCTGGTGATGAGCTTTGTCGAGATCAGCTAAAGTAGTATCGAAGTCATGCGCAACAAGATCGCCATCGTCGGCCACAGCATCCCGAATAGCAGCTAGCGTGTCTACCTGCTCCTCCAGGCCTCGTCGTCCATATGCGTTCTTGGCATTCAACACAGCGAGCTCTTCGATGAGCGCGCGCGATGTCGTGACCAGCTCATTCGCACGGTAGACGTGCGCGGTGGATGTGAGGGATCTCTTTGCAGAGACGTAGTGGATTACCAATCGCTCTAGGCTTGGTGGGCCCTGGTAGCTCGCCTCTGGTGACTGAGGCGGTGGCGATGGGGATGGCGAAGCGGAGCGAGAGGAAGAGCTTTCATCGGAGGAGTCCATCACGACTCACCCAGGCAGCATTCTTTTGGGAAATGCTGGCCTCCTCACATGAATGGGCATCAGGTGTCTTACTACGTTCGGTCGTAGTTTGCTGAAGCAATCTGACAGCTAGAGTGGTACGACAGTCTAGTCGCGACTCGCAACCCGTCTGGTGGGTCTCCTTGGTGGTGGCACTAGCCTGTGGTGGAATATGCTCGGCAAACGAGCTGGTTGAAAGATGGGGTACAGGGGTCTAAAGACGCCATCGGGTGAGAAGAGAAGCGCGAGAGCCGCCCGCCGGGTTTGATGGGAACCACCAATGAATTGATGGATTAATTGATGGAACGTTTCCTGCTTCATCAACGATACATCCCGTCATTGTCGAAGAGAAGACAGATGATGAGACTCAGTTGATGGCATTTCCAATGGTCACTTCTAGCAACATTTGACCAAGGCATTCCCGACTATTGGCCAGACCGACAAAGGCATCGACAACACCTGAGGCTGACTCGGACTTGGCAAATCCGGTCATCTCACGCCATCGGTCGCGGCTCTTGCGACAGAACATCCAACTGGGGCCTTCGTTGCTCAAAACCACGACATCCTTCTCTGCAGTGTCACCGTGCACAACACTGAACACCAAATCTCCCACGAGTCGAGGCGAACATCCCCAATCCCCGCCGGAAAGCAGACCTCTTCCTCCCATCGCAATCAGCTGACAGCCTTGCGGTGAAGTCCTTCCTGGGCCGGACTTGCGCCAGGGAAGGATGTGAAGAGAACATCACCACCGTACGACTGAAAACACCGCCGAGATGGCATCAGAATCACGCCATGTGCCCTCACATTTGCACTCGAATCTCGAGGCGCGCGGCGCCAACCCAGACTCCGCCCAGTCCCACCGCTCCCATGGACACGGACACGGACACCTCGAACACGACCTTAATGGCGCTGGGCACGGTCATGATGAGCTCTGCCGCCATAATCACGACCACGATGTCAGTCTGAAAAGAGATGGTCGAAAGGATCAGGAGCATAACATTTCCCTTCACACCTCCGCCAAACACGCCGAGATGACCATCGCTCCCTTCCTCACAAAGCATATTCCTGTGCAATACAACCCAATAGGAGACGAACGCACCACTCAACAAGCACAGTCCGAATCCACCGATAGCCGGAAGCCCAACACCAAGTTCTGCTATCGCCATCGTCCTGATCTCAAGTGCCGACGGCAAGCGAACGAGCCGTCCATGGAACAACTTCAGGATGAGCTGGCAAGCCTGTCACAGGCCGACCAACAGGCCATTTCCCACGTCTGGTCGCTATTCTCTGCCGCACCTGCAAAGCACCGCAACATGATGCTCCAGGGCATCCTCACCCAGTGCTGTTTCCCGCAGCTTTCCTTCATATCCGCCAACATTCGCGACCTCATCAAAATCGACTTCCTCGCCGCTTTACCTGCTGAGCTGGGGTTCAAGATTCTATGCTATCTCGACACCACATCTCTGTGCAAAGCATCCCAAGTCAGCCAACGTTGGCGGTCACTGGCCGACGATGATGTTGTCTGGCACAAGATGTGCGAGCAGCATATCGATAGGAAATGTGTAAAGTGTGGATGGGGTCTACCACTTCTGGAGAGAAAGAGGTTGAGAATTGAGAAGAGACAGATTCAGCTTCGAGCTACTGGAAGAGGACTGAATCAGTGGTCGCCGGACATCACACCCATCCCCGAAGACGCTGTGCCAGCTGTACCGGAGCAGAGCAACTTGCAACCATCTGCGTCCATTTTCGGCAGCTCTGCGGAAGGCTCATGTCGCAAGCGATCACTAGAAGCCGGACCATCCTCGGACGCTGGATCGAATTCACCAGAAATCACCAAGAAGCAGCGGACGTCATCAATGCAAGACATGTACGATGGCATCAAGGACGATTCATACTTTGCTCCTCGAAAGCGGGCGTGGAAAGATGTCTACAAGGCTCGTTTCAAGGTCGGCACTGCCTGGAAATACGGAAGATGCAGCACCAAGGTCTTCAAAGGCCACACCAACGGCGTCATGTGCCTGCAGTTCGATGATAACACCTTGATCACTGGTTCATATGACACGACTGCAAAGGTGTGGGATATTGAGACGGGAGAGGTTATTCGCACGTTGACGGGACATACGAGCGGAATCAGATGTTTACAATTCGACGATCGCAAGTTAATGACGGGCAGCCTGGACTCGACTTTGAAGCTATGGGATTGGAAGACGGGCGAGTGTCTGCGTACATTCCCTGCTCACACCGACGGTATCATCGCTCTGCACTTCACTCGGCGATATGTGGCATCAGGATCTCGCGACAAGACCATCCGCGTGTGGGACTCTGACACGAAAGAGACTTACCTACTGCGCGGCCACGGCGACTGGGTCAACAGTGTGAAGATCGATGAAGCTTCGCGAACCCTCTTTTCCGCATCAGATGATTTGACAGTTCGACTGTGGGATCTAGACTCCCATGAATGCATCCGCGTATTCGAAGGGCACGTCGGTCAAGTCCAGCAGGTCGTCCCAATGCCAGTGGAATTCGAACTTGACGAGCACTTCGCTGGCCCGGGTGACAAGGACGACGATGCAAGCAGTGTCAGCTCAGTGACAATCGCACCATCACACCGCGAAGCTCGTGAGCTGACGGCATCACTGGAGCCATTCTGGCCTACCCAGAGCGACCGTCCTGCGCCGCCGAGATACATGATCACTGGAGCACTAGACTCGACCATCCGACTGTGGAACACCCACTTCCGCCCGATGCAGCCACCGCCGCGTGAGCCCACACCGGATCCCACCTCGTCCTCCTTCGAGATCATTCCCACCGATCCATTAACCAACTCCCATGTGCCTCGCGCACAAGCCTGTGTTCGTACCTTCTTCGGCCACGTCGAAGGCATCTGGGCCCTCTCGGCTGATCACCTCCGTCTGGTCTCGGGCAGCGAAGACCGCATGATGAAAGTGTGGGATCCACGGACTGGTAAGTGCGAGAGGACTTTCACCGGCCATCAGGGGCCCGTGACGTGCGCTTGGCTGAGCGATAGTCGTGTTGCGAGTGGAAGCGAGGACTGTGAGGTGAGGATGCTCTGTTTTGGAGACATTGGAGATGCGGCTTGAAGAGGTGAGGATGGAAGTGCATGTGGAGGTTATGTGACACTTTTGAAGATAGTGGGACTTGTAATTAGCGATGGCGCTTTGGTGTAAATTCCGGCTTGTGCATCGATATGGGAGGCAGAGACTGTTGCTCCTGTATAGAAATTAGGGAGAGATCCGTTGGCTTCTCTTTGTACAGCATGACAAGCTGACCAGCATTCAAAACTGTCATCTCACTTTTAGGCTCCTTTTCGCCATGCGCCTAATGCCGTGCATCTGGCAGCAACGTGGAAGGCACGCGATCAAGGTGGGTCCCATTAGGCGATCTCCGCCACCAACCTCACCTCTATGCATCCGCTATTAATCCTTGAGCCGATGTATCCATTATCTACCAGCATCCTTCGCCCTCTTCTCAACATTCGACTCTTGACTCGCAAAAGACCGCAGTACATGTACGACAATTGCCTAGGCACGACACCACAATGGGCTCGATCCAAGACACCACCGATCTCCCTCAACCGCCGGTAATCACAGTCTCTCTCTCCGACCTGGAATCAAATTCCATTCCTCTCTCCACCCTCGAAGCCGCCTTTGGACCCTCTTCCCTCGGCATCCTCCTCGTCAAAGATCTTCCCTGTGAATTCCCGGCCCTCCGCTCCAAACTCCTCAGCTATTCCTCCTACCTCGCCAACCTCCCACCTGCAGATCTGGCAAAAGTCGAAGTACCCGCCGCCCGCTACAACGTCGGCTGGTCCCACGGCAAAGAGATTCTCGCGAATGGAGCGTACGATGTGCACAAGGGATCGTACTATGTACAGCCGGTGCACGACTCCGAATTGGAAGCCAAGGCGAAGAAACTCTACCCCGATCTAAGCGACATGACGAGCGAAAATGTGTGGCCGGGTGAAGACGTCCTACCTGGTTTCCAGGCATCGTTCGAGGAATTGTGTAAACTCGTCATCGAAGTCGCAGCGCTGGTAGCCCGAAGTTGTGATAGGTTCGGAGCGGCGAAGATTGAAGGGTACAGAAGGGGCGTGTTGGAGGAGATTGTCCGAGGGAGCGTGAGCACGAAAGCGAGGTTGTTGCACTACTTCCCTCCGCCGCCTGCTACATCCCCGACTACCGATGCGCCCGAGAAGGCGGATGACGACTGGTGTGGAACGCACACGGATCTGGGAGCGCTGACGGGGTTGACGAGCAACATGTTCGTTGACGAGTCGACGTCTCATCCTTCACCTCTACCAGCACCGACTCAGGATGGATCTCTCCCGCCGCTGGAAGAAATGTCCGCCCACCCAGACCCAAAAGCGGGACTCTGGATCAAAGACCGCGCCGGTCGCGTGACGCAAGTGCACATCCCGCGGGCCTGCTTGGCGTTCCAAACTGGTGAAGCACTGCAAGTCATCACTCAAGGCAAGTTCCGCGCTGTACCGCATTTTGTCAGGGGTGCGAAGGCGGGAGAGCAGGGAAGGATTGCGAGGAATACGTTGGCGGTGTTTACGCAGCCGAATTTGTGGGAGATGCTGGAGGAGGGGAGGACGTTTGCGGATTTGGCGAATGAGATTTTTGGGAAGACGGTGTAAGGGTATTACACGTGCAAGTCAACGCTAGTGTTATTGGAAAAACGATGTCTGTCAAGAGCGCAGCGTCTATTCCCCGGATGATCGGGTCTCATGCGGGAGGTTGAGATATCTCAGTTCACTTCACTTCACTTCACTTCAGCGGCTTACACACCATGCCTGTTCCGTTCCGGGAGCGGCCGCTCCGACACTAGTGCCAATCGAGCGTTGTCACGTACACAGAGCAAGTTCAATTTCTTCTTCTACTTCATCGACTTCGTCTTCTTTACATCTTCCATCCACTTCATTCCAGCAACACGCACCACCACATCACCAGAACCTCAACTACCGATCATGAAGCTATCATCCGTCTCTGCGAGTGGTACTCGATGTGCCACTCGGTACTAACTCTCCTCTCAGGATTCACTTCGATTGTTGATAACCCAGCAGACCGCGTGTGTGCCTTCGGGCACGGCGCGACGATAAGCCATTCACCATCACTGCAGACGGCAACAAACAGTAAGCTTACCCATCCCTCCAAATCTGATGGATATCTCTGACAACTCCACCAGATTTCATGTGACAGGAAGCGGGCGAGATCCATGCAACCACTCTCATGCAAGACACGGCACCATGCCACCAACACATTCCCACAAATATCAGACCCAAACAGAAAAGCCGCATCGGCAACAAAAACACAACGCAGTCGATTGTGCAACGCCCGAGCCTGGCCTTACAACGCAACCGCATATGGAAACCCGGCGACACTGCCGCCCGTAACACGGTGACACTGCGCCCAAGCAACATGGCGACACTGCCGCCCTCAACACGGCGACACTGCGACCAAATAACACGGCGACACTGCCGCCCTTGACACGGTGACAATGCGTTCATTTGAACTGGCGAAACGCCCACAACACGGCGGTAAAGCCCATATTGACAGGCATCCGTGCCATATAAGGAAAGCGGAATGTGGTCTCATCCACTTGCATTTCGCGACAGCGATGATCGTGAGTTTATCCGCCCCTTTGTCCACCTGACTGCTCGCACAGACCCATGGTAGCTTCATGATCTCTCCTCGGGACAATTGGTACACTCTGGACCTCTTCAAAGGGTAAGTACAATTCACCAGCCCGGCTTTTCATACTTGTGATGCATTGATGTTTGCAGTGCTACCTTGAAGTATCTGGAAGATGCAAGTGCTGGACTTCGAAGGTTGCAGACGGCAATGTTTGCTTGGAGGACACTAGAAAGAGCTGCATATGATCTCACACCGCCGTCGAGCAACAAAGGGACTGCTGTCGCGTTAGTTCCCATAGCAAACAGAATGGACAACAAAGGTTCGTCTTCATATATCCCATCCTCTCTCTCAAACCCCTGAACTCCTCTCCCAAACACAGATCTCCACAACGCCTCATCAAGCCACACATATCTACCACTGCCAGCAGAGTGAACAATCCACATCAACTGGACCACTGACCCTTCTCGCAGGATTGGCGCCGATCAGCATTCCCATCAGCCTTTTCCGTGTGAGACCATCCAACCACCACTTTCTGAGTGTGAGACGAAGGCTGCCTCACCCGCAGTATCCTACATCAAGACCACTCGGTGGCGGTCAACACCACGAAGCATCTGCGAGGCAGGGACACCTGCGCTCGCATACCATTCCCACATATATCGGACCCTAAAGAGAAAAGCCACGTTGGCAACCAAAAAACTATGTGGGCGATTGTACAGAGCTTCCACCCGCTCCATCAACGCACCCACTTGCAGCCCTTGTCTTCTTTTTCTCCGAGAGGGACAGGGCGACCATCTCCCGCAGACTCACCACGGTCAGCACAGTAAAACTGTAACTCCTCATTGTCTTCGCCCTTCTCTCCATGCTAATGTCTCCCATCAGATCGACAATCGAGACATCTCTCGGACTCCTCGGGAGGTTCGTTACGGACAGCGGTCCTTCACGCCACCGCTACGCCGACACTTCCCCGGACAAATCATCAAGAAGCACCCGCCATGCATGTCCGAGAGATGAGCGACCCTCGAAGGCGGCACTTTAGTGCAGCGCCGCCCACCACACCCTCCACACAATGAGCATGATCGTAAGTTTCCTTACCTCCCTTTTTTGGATTGACCGTTTGCAGATGGCAGTGGTGGCTGTGTGTGCTTTGAAGGTTCTGGAAGGAGATTGGAAGGTAAGTGGATACTTGAGGGCGAACTTGGAGACTGCGATGCGTTAATCTCCTTCTCAGCACGATGCGGAATTCATTGGATAGCGGCGATGAGAGGAACAGTGTTGTTGGGCTTAGTGGGTCAGGAGGTATTCGACGATGCTCGATGTATCATCATCTTATACCATATCCCCAAAAGTCAGGATTCGGGAATTACTTCGTTCAATCAATATGTAATAGTGACTCTGGCTCAATACGAAATGGCTCTGCTCTTTCTGATTCCAGAAATGCGTTTCCCTCATCGTTCCAAGATCCACTCTACGGCAGGATCCAAGAAGTGACCGAGTTGGCCGGGGTGTTTCCACTCCACGTCTGGCCGCTCTGAGTCGTCAAAGTGACATACACATCGTTGCCAAACGAGTTATGAATGACCACCGTGCGGCTACCATCCGGGTTCTTCGTAGCGACCGACTGAATACCACCGTTGTCGAAGTTGTAGCTCCCGCTTCCGCTGAGAACAGTAGCGCCCACGGGGATGTACTTGCTGAACTGCGCCATCACGTAGTAGTCGACGTTGAGCTGATAGTCGCCGTTGTTGGTCGTGAACAGACCGCGACAGTTCTGGCAGCCTCCGGAAGAGAGATGAGGACCGTTCTGGTCGGTGGTGCCGAGGGTCCAGGCGATGCTGCCGGAAGCCCAGTTCTGCAGTGGGCCCATGGTGAAGCCCGCGACCCAGTTTAAGCCCGTGTCGGGTGTCGTGTAACATTCCGTCATGTATTGCTTCTTGTTGGGGAACTTGTTGTGGAAGTCTGTGAGGACTGTCCAGTCCAAGTTGCTGGCGTAGCAGTGCCATGCAGCGGCGTTGACGTAGTTATCCGCGCCGTTCATCACTCGCTCTGGGTATTCGGGGTGATCTAGTCGATGTTAGAGGAAGCTCCTCGTCGCCTACACACGAGACAACTCACCAGTGTTGTGATCGTACGCCCACACCGAAGCACCGATGCCGGCGTTCCTCAAAGCGGGACCGACATAGTTGTTGACGAGCTGTGCTTGCTCGTAATCGAACATGTACATGGTCGGGTATCCTCCTTGAGAGTTGAGTGGCTCGTTTTGCAAGGTGATGGCATCAATGGACACGCCGCGGTTGTTGAAAGCCTGGATGTACTTCACGAAGTAGTTTGCAAAAGCCTGAGAATAGCCAGCACCGCTGTTGTCCAGATATCCGTCGTTCAAGTTGTTGCGGTCGGTAGTTCCAGTCAGCTTTCCATTCAGCTTCATCCAGCCCGGAGCACTCCAAGGGCTTCCCAGAATCTTGATTTTGGAGTTCAAGTTCTTCATCGACTTCAACAGGTTGGTCATGGCATTGCCACGATCTCCAAGGTTGAAACCAGATAACGAGGGATCCGCATTGCCGCCGTTGTCGTCGTATGTGTAAGCTGGGTCTCCAGATAGGTCGGAAGATGCGATGGTGTGTCGTAGCAAGCTGAAATGGGACATTTCCTGGAGCAACGAGCTCTGAGCTGAGCTGGAAAGCGTGTTGAAGCTGGTTACTGTTGCATCGGTAACACAACCACCAAAGCCGTCGATCGATTGCTTGTAGCCCGCGGATGTGTCGTCGATGTTGAGCTTCCAGGTTGCTCTGCCATTTGGACTGCCATTGCCCGAGACCGGTGCATCGATTTGAGAGTTCTTGTAAATGAGATCCTTGTCTGTGGTGTACGCTGCAGCACTGGCTCGCTCTTGGAGAGCTAGACCAGAGGTCAATGTGGCAGAGCCAACGAGGGCAAGGAATGATTGAATATGCATGATGAAAAACGTATGAAAGCTGATACCTTTTCGATCGGGGGTGGGAGGGTTCCTCGTGCGGCATATATATATACATTTCGCACTGCCATGCTGGCCGACATGTCATGCAAGCGACCTTCCCTCAATAGCATATTTTATGAAGATCACTGGTAAGCTTTGCCAGGGACACCATTCAGACAGACAACGCACCGAACAGGGTGTGGCTCCAACATCTGTCAATGCATGGTTGCATCAGTGGAGGAGAAGACGCTCGGATGTTCTCGATAGTGGGCCTCCAATAGCATTCTCGTAGTTGCCCATGTCGGCTCGAATGATACAATTGGATTTCCGGCAAGCACTTTTCAGGCATCCCACCAGCCCCGAAAAGGCAAGTAGTGCATGTAGAAGCTGAAAAAAACAGCCAGAACCTGCAGCTCGTGAGCCAATATAACCGTGCTTGAACGTCTCAAGGACGCCTGATGACGCCCTCCGAGTTGTAGATGGAACCCTTGGATCAAGCCACGAAGCTTGCAAGCTTGCGATATTGCAGTGCAAGGAGCGAAGAAAGCTTGGTGTGCTTGAGATGTTGCAGGCCCATGCATGACAAAGCAATAGTGCACTCACAAATCGAGCACTCTTGATGCCGACTGAGCTCGAAGTATTGATTCATCACTAGTGTGCTTTGTCAGTATCTGTTCAGCTGCCCTCGCTTGGTCGGTCGGTAAAGTAGATGGGAGCGCGTAGAGGGTGCCCGTCGACCCCGCACATTGATCGTCGTCGTTCGGTACAGTAGAAATCGTTCCGGCGGAGTTTTGTGGTATGCTTTGGAGCTCTTTTGCTAACTTCACAGTCTACGCTGTTAGCTGCATTTATCGGCGCCATGTGCCGTCCATGCGCTCAGCAAGACGCGGACAAACGCTCAGTGCTATTGCGTACCTCACGATATCCTCGTGAGGCATCCAACAAGCGACGCAATGACTGACGCCATGGGTAAAGTGATCTCGATAGAGCGTGTCGGGTTTCAAAAGGCCATGGGAGGCCTGACAATGACGATGAGGGGCACGGCATCTCCAAAGCAGCGGTCTTCAAATCCAAGATGGGTGTAGTCGGCGTGTCACGATGCTGCAATAGGCAAAAGTGGCAGGTCTAATGAGACGTGACGACCGCGGCGATGTCGAAGGGTGTGAGTAGTAAACGAAGGTGGTCAGCGTAGGATCGATGCAAGTATCGATTTATTCTGAGACATGAGGTCAATCTGCCAAGCGGATACGAACGGACCTGCCTCCGCCCCTCGCGACCTGCACTTCAACACCACCTCCGACGCGCCATCGACGCCGCATCCAATACTCCAGCACACCCACTCGCCATGCCCGCCGCACCCTCCAAACGAGTCCGCGGCGTCAAAGTCGCCCGCCACTTCATCATCGGCAACGAAGCCCACGTGCTCCCCTACAATGGCTATCCCACACCCGCACCGGAGGGCCACACCAAAGGCTGGAAAGTCTACGTGCGACCGCTCCCCAACGGTCCGGACATCACCACGTGGCTGAAAAAAGTCCAATTCAAGCTACATCACACCTACAATGACGCCTCCCGAACTATCGAAGCGCCGGGACCATTCGAGGTTGCGGAGACCGGCTACGGCGAGTTTGGAGTCGAGATTAGGCTGTATTTCGCGCAGGAAAGTGGGGAGAAGGCGGTGTACAGGGAGCATTATCTCGTGTTGGGACCGTATGGGAGTGATGAGCAGAAGGCGAGGCAGGAGAAGGAGAACATGATTGTTGCGGAGAGGTTGGAAACGGTCGAGTTCAATGAGCCGACGCAGGAGTTTTACAAGACTTTGACGAGTGAGGATCAGTTTAATTGGTTGAAGGTGAAGAAGGGTCGTGGCAAGGGCAAACAGCCGCATTATGTGTTCGAGGGAGATGTGGAGCCTACCGCGCAGCTGCCGGAGCGTGCGACTGTTGGTAAAGATGGAGGGGTGGGCAGTGGAGGGATGTGGAGTCAGCAGTATGAGAGACAAGTCGTGGCGCAGCTGGAGCAGAGCAAGAACGTCTTGGATGCTATGATTGATGAAGAGAAGCGGAAGGCCGAGGAGAGACGGAAGCAGATGGAGGAGGTGGGAGCTCAGATCGCGGCGAAGTGATTTGGACACGATAAATTGTCACTTTAGCGTGGAGTTGGGGATTGGAACATGATTTAAGATACCCGTGGAATGGTAAAAGGAGGACATATGTGCTTGCGTGGTATTGGTGCTGCTCTAAGCTAAACATCGGACTATTTACATCCGGTCTAACATATTGCACTACCACCGACAGTCGTACGGCCTCGACGAACCACCTTGGGCTTTGAAGTTCCTCATCGACTCTCTCCAAGGTTCGGCGGCGCTGCGAGAGTCAGTGTATCCCGCGCTCGATCGCAAAGACAGGAACAATACTGCTTACCGGGTCGTCATGGCGTCAAGTCGTCGATCCAGTCCAGAAAAAAGTGAAGCTACCACTGGTCTCTGCGAGCCATCAGGCGACGAAAGGGGTGAATAGGCTTACGATCATGCCCAGGGGTTTGGGGTGCGCATAAGTGACGGCAGATCCAAATGCGGAAGCTCCGACACTTTTATCTGTCGTATTGTGCACATAACGGCACTGCAGGAGGGTGTCGTCGAGAGTTCCCCTTCGGTTGCCGAGTTGAAGACAATCGTAAATATCGAGCACCCTGCTAGAACACGAGCGTAGGCTCGGATGCAGGGTGCTCATGGAGTCCGACAAAGCTCTCTGTTCCGATTTCGGAAACCTCAAGAGAAATCTTGGGGAATGTCCTCTACTCAAAGAGGACTGATGTAAAGGAAAGGGTCAGAATGAGCATTGAGGTAGAGGCTCAACAGGACGTACCATGTGGATGTGCTGGATATGGTCGCCTGATCTGAATTGTCCGTGATGCATCGGGCTGCTGGTGGTGTGGCTGCGTTGCTCGAGCACGTGAAAGCTCTGGAGAAATCGACCACGGGTATTTTTGTTGCCAAGGTGGCTTTTCTCTTTGGGTCTGATATGTGTGGTAATGTTGTGCTCGGATTACCCGCGAGCTACAGGTATCCTCCGTGCACGCCATTCGAGGCCGTGAGGGTGTCCGCGGTACAACGCATGGGATTCGTGTTCTTGATGTCTCGCACCGGGCGAAGTGGTTTTGATGAAGCATCGGCCTGGCAGGTGTTTCGAAAGTCTCACACGGGGGCTGTAGGGTCGGTCAGTGGTTGCGACGATGATCTCAAGCAGAGGATACATACGCGGCGCGCCGCGAATCGCACAATATTGACGTCCCGCTACACCGCACTAGGGAGGCGCACGGTGGGCCAGTCTCGTCGCAAAGGTGGTAAGGTCGCTGCCTGAGTTCCGCATCATGCCTCCGAGATGGAGGCACACGCGAGGCGATGATCGGTGCCAGTTCTGTTGAAGATGTTAGTAGGCAAGACTCTGGACGAGCCAGCTCAGAGTCCAGTGGTAGCTTCTGATGTTGTTGGTCGGGAGTGGAACGTCGATGTTGATGGTGAGAAAGATGTCACTTTGAAGTTGGAAGAGATTGAAGGAAGAAGAGCCTCTTGGCTGTTCCGTTTGCCATCTAATCGCTCAGCGCGGCGGCCGCTCCCGTTGCGTGCATGGCGGCGGCGGCGCAGATGAGGTGATATAACCTCACTTGCCGACCTTCACTTCACTTGGTCATGTGAAGACTGCAGCAACAGATAGTTTCACGCCTTCCACTCATCCCTTCCCAATCTCACTATGTCGGCCTGCTCCAATACCCAATACTTCGCCGGCGCTTTACCTTCCTCTGCCAGCTTCACCGCAGCCACAGCAGCCCTTCCGATAATCGTCTGATCTTGACCTATAGATGGTGGTCAGTCGTGGTCATCTTGTGGAACAGATAGAGTACACACCAAATCTGTCCTGAATTCCTTGACTGATGTTCTTCAGACCGTGAAACATGTCCTCCAACCATTTGATCTTCGGCTTCTCGCGTCCCAGAATCATACCAGGTCGCAAAATGATCGCTTGCTCGAAGTCCAAATCCTTGATGGCTGTCTCTACGGCCCTCTTCATTCCTGCATATGGAGACAAAGCGAACGGGTTGATGGAGCCGCTTGTGCCAGCGCTTGAGCAGTACACATACGTCTTCACGTCTGCTGCCCTGGCTGCTTTGGCGGTCTCGATGCACAAGTCCTGGTCGATGGCTCTTTGGGCAGCTATTGAGCCGGCGGTGGCTCGCGTGGTGCCCACGGCGTTGAAGACTACAGACGGACGTGGCGATACCTCAGCTATGCGAGGTCCCCATCGCGCAGTGTCAGCTTCGACGATGGGATGGAGTTTCTGATCTTGTGATGGCGGCGCACGGCGTGAGATGGTGGTGACAGATGTGAAGTTGTTCGACGAGAGCAAGAGTGGCGAGTATCTGGGAGCCAACGGCACCAGTGGAGCCAAAGACGAGGGCTGTGGCCATGATTGCAGTACGATTTTCAGATGTTGCGATGGTTTCTGATGGAAGTTTGTGATTATCTTGCAGACTGACACGACTCGAAACCAAGTTTGAATGCTGACGAAGTCCGGCCGTGGAGATGGAGCAGTCACGCCGCCTTCGACTCGACCTGGCCCTCGACCACATTGCTGAACTGACACAGCATCAAGCGAGCTGAGAGCTGCTGAGCGACACACGATCTTTGTTCATTCAGATGGTCATGTCTTGAGATCCAGGTTGATCTTTGCGAGAGACGGACGGATGCGCAGGTCGCTGACTAAGAGTGCGACCCGGCTCAACAGAATATCCATTTCCTTGACCTGTTTCTCTCCTATTCCTCACTTCACCGGCTGTGAAAGTCGATTCTGCGATTGAACAACAGACCCGCGAGACCTCACAGGTATCTCGATCGGATATTCTTGCCGTCACATCTCCGGCACCAACTACGAGCGCAAGTCTATGCATGTTTCCAATGTAGGTTCACTTCGGCTAGAACTATAGCGAAGGAGCATCATTGACGCGGGACTTGTGAACACCTCCAGCGCAACAGTGATCGGATCGCATCTATCTCATTGAAAGACCTCTCTACGATCTTTATACTCGAGCGTTGTATTGACTTGACATACACAACATCATCCTCCCCGTACCAGAACCCGCATCATGCCAGAGTTCGCCTATGGCTCCGGGCTGCCTCAGCCAGTGCCGCCCATGAAACCAGAGCAAATAGCAGAAGGAATCACACTTGTCCGACCACTATCTCGAAAAGGCGTCGGGCCAGGAATCATACTTCTCGTACCGGATCAACAATCGGACACTCCCATTGAGATCGAGAATGGCATTCCATCGTTACGAATGAAATGGGCTGAAGAAGGGTATTGCGTGGCAGAGATCCGACCACAGGCTTCTTTTACCGCCTTGAAGGCCGCCGTGGCCAAACTCGATGAGTGTCAGGAGTGTGAGCCCGGAGACAAGATGGGTTTGGTCTGTACGTTGGGTTCTCACACCTTTCCGATCAGCATCAGAATCTGACACCGTCTAGGCTACGACACAGACATGTGGTCCAGAAATGCTTCCGCTCTAGAGACACTGGCCGACCGAATCGTATGCGCGGCAATCTACGCCAATGCTGCCGATCACTCTCGCCTTTCTTCACAAGTTTCCATCCCCACTATCTGGCATCTCACTGGCAAGTCGGAGACCAAGCTTGTTCACAAAGCTCCACACAAGATCTACGAGTATGCCACGACGGAGAAATGCACGTTCCCAATTCCATTCCACGGAGACTTCCAATATGCCATGGAAGCCGTCACACATAGTCGGAATCTTGCCTTCCTCAAGTCAAAGATGAACGGCCCGTACTTCGACTTGGAGTTGCTATGGGAGGAACATACGTACTACGAATTTGAGGCCCGGAATGTGGAAGCCACCATGTTGACTATGGTCGAGGAGCCATACGTCAACCACGTGCCGACGGTACGATGCATGCGCACGAGACATCTCAAGAGCGTTTGCTAACCTGTCGCAGCTCACCGGAGGCATCGGCCGCAAGGCTTTGACAGAGTTCTACACAAACCACTTCGTCTTCAGCAACTCAAAGGACACCGAGCTCGAGCTCATCAGTCGAACCGTCGGCATCGATCGAGTAGTCGACGAGTTCATCTACAAATTCACACACGACATGATGATCGACTGGCTGTAGGTAGATCGTCCAACAGCAAGTCAGCACTCGGACAATTGACTTCAACACAGCTTCCCCGGAGTCCCACCCACCTACAAATACGTCCAAATCCCCATGATGGCCGTCGTCAATTGCCGCGGTGACCGTCTCTACCACGAACACATCTCCTGGGACCAGAGCACCGCTCTACGACAGATTGGTGCCCTGCCGGAGAAACTCCCTCTCGCTGTGGACACTTCCAAAGCTGCGACGAATGGCAACGGCGTCAATGGGAACGGCGTAGCGCACGGCCACAAGAAGTACGAGATTGTGCTACCTGTTGCTGGGGAGGACACGGTGGCGAAGATGCGGGACAAGAACTCCGTGGCGTCGAACGCTATGTTTGAATTCCAGGCGAAAGAGGTCTAAGCGCAGCGGACGGTCTTTGTACACGGTATCTTGACAATAGCAAGCCACGATCACCTCCTACTACCTTCACGCTTTAACGACACCATTCTGCTCAACCCACTGATCCGCCAGCCCCTTGTAATCCGGCGGTCCATACGGCGTCGTGATATCCGCCCATCCTTGCTTTCGATTCGCCTTCAAGCCCAGATCATTGACCATCAGATCAACGTACGGAATAGCGTCGAAGACAAAGTCCGGCAGAGAACCGCCGTAGCCGGTCGGGTACCGCCATTTGCCCCACTGTTGAAGCGTCAGATATGTCATATGACAGTGAGAGCAGCATGCCTCGGCGTGACCTTACCTGTGTGTGAAGCATGACCTCCTTCGTGACCTCCTCGTTCGTGTTCGCCAGTCGGGTCAAGCGTCCGTCTAGGAAGGCCGATATCCACAGTGCTTGTATGCTGGCGCAGATCGACGTCGAGACTGAAGAGACCATTCCCGCGAACGCAATGTTGCGATCGTTCATGCGAGCGGGAGGGACAATGAAGCGATACAATCTGAACGGATCATTGCGCGGCTTGAAGTTGAGCGGAGCTTGATCCTTGAGCTTCGGATAGCGATTGCAGATCTCGGTGTCGTATTGCGTTACAAGACCACGTTGCTCGGACGGGTTCTGTGGAAGACCAATGCCGGCCGTGCCGAATTTGAGAAAGCGGATGGACGGCTCTTTCTTCCATCCAGTTGAGCAGACGAGGATATCAGTCTGGAGATCTGTTCCGTCAGCCAGATGCACAGTGTGGTCAGTCAGGCGCTCCACGTCAGCGTGGTGGATCTTCACCTCGCCCCGCTTGATCATGTCGAAGAAGTCGCGGTCGTAGTTGTGAATGCTCAAGCCGGATGCGATCCAGAATGCAGGGTTCCATGGCTTGAGTTTTCGGAGGGCGGCGCCCTTGTCATAGCCATTGGCAGTGACGACCTCGCCTCCCAGACCACCCCAGAACTGGTTGACGATGAATCTCCCAATCGCAGTACCGTGCAAGAATCTCCTCGGCCACTTCCATACGTCTTCTCCTCCCCACGGGCACGGCGAGAACCAAGTCATCCAGCGCACATGGAGAAGAGACTCCAAGCGCTTGCCACCCATGACATACGGGTATGAGATCCACACAGGGCCGTTGTCAGTCGGTCGAATGACCATGTTGACTTGCACCCCTTGGTCGGCGTAGGCATACGCGACATCCATCGCCGACTTTGCGCCTCCCACGACGACCACTCGCTTTGCGTCCTTGATTGTATGACCATTGCGGCAGAAGTCTTTGGCGTGGAAATACGGCGCATTGAAGTTCTCCGCTCCAGGATATATGGGAAAGTTTGGCTGTGAAGTCAAGCCAGTAGCGACAATGACTTTCTTTGTATGAATCTTGGTTTCCTTCTCCTCGGAGGCTGTGCGAATGATCCAGCCACCATCCGAGGCAGGCTCGAGGGAATTGACTCTGGTATTGAATCTTGCTCGGGAGAACACGCCAAACTTTTTGGCGAAGTCTGTCAGATACTTGTGCAGGACTGTGCCAGGGAGGTGCGAATCGTGAGTAATGCCATATGCTTCAGCGTCCAATGGAAAATCCGGGTATTCATAAGACCCGTGGAGATTATTTGATTTCAGACCGGGATAGAGTCGATTCTCGGACCAGGTCCCGCCACAGCTGCTTTCTGCCTCTAGAAGGACGAGATCTTCTGTTGGGTGCAGCTCAAGGTAAGTCTTTGCAGCTGCCAATCCAAACCATCCTATGTGCTCCCATCAGCGTCAAGGCTTTCTGCATGGCCTTCTGGTGTGCCTTACCTGCTCCAATCACCACCATGTCATGGTGTTCTGCCATGATTTCTTTTCTCACTTGACTCAGTCTCCGAGCGTGGGTGGGACGAATCAATTTGATTGGTGCGGAGATCTCGGTGGCACAGACTCAAGCTGTCTGCTTTCGGCTGTTCCCCAGCTGCAAGCTCCACATACGGTATATGCAGGTGTGAAGATTGTGGATTCGATACCTGCGTTGACGGAATGAACGAACGAAATGCAGCTTCTCTTGGACGGGCAACGATATAATGATGTGTGTGGTGAAGTGGCCACGTGAGAAGATCCCTCGATTGAGGAAATCATTTAACCTTTGCGTCCGGTTCCACGTTTCGCTGAACCTTGATAAGATGGCCATTCGTGTCGCTGGCGGGCGGAGTTTTTCGTGGGGTCACTTTGCGGGGTCAGGTGGTCGGAAGCATCAATAGTTCTCGAATGTTGTCCTCGAGCAACGATCCGAAGAGCCAAGATTGAGAACCACGATGCAGCAGATTCAACAGAGAGGGTCTTGTTAGTGTCGATTTGGATCATTGAACGGTGCCGAAAGTCGGAGGCTCGTGGATCTGCAAGTAGAGCAGTCTGGAACCTTTCGGCTATCCGCGATCAGAATTCGACTTCGGCCAACACCAACGAAAGCAGTTGAGGTTGTATTCATTATTGCATCGAAGTCTTGCGTGAGGAAGCATCCTCGAACTTACCCAGTACGGTCAGAAAAATCGAGCACCTTCGCCATGGCATCCAAAAGCATCAACTCCAAGTTCAGCCTGAAGGGCAAGTCGTACGTGGTGACCGGCGGAGCCATGGGCATCGGCTTTGCCATCACCAAAGACATCGCGGAATCTGGTGGCAACGTGGCTGTTCTGGATTTGAGGGATGAGCCGTTGGAAGATGTCCATGGTCTTGCGAAGCAGTTCGGAGTGAAGATTGGATATTTCCAATGCGATGTGTCGAAAGAGGACAGCTTGAAAGGAGCATTTGCAAAGGCAGTCGAAGCGTTAGGCACTATCGATGGCATAGTGACTGCCGCAGGTATCGCCATCGACAAGCCGTTCACAGACCAGAAGTGGGAGGAGGTGGAGAAAATCCTGCAGGTCAATGTAAGCTCCTCTTATTTTATTGTTGCCTCCGCCCGAAGCTGATATTAGTGACCTCAGTCCATGGGATCGTTCTTCGCAGCACAGCTCGCCGTGGACCAGATGCAGAAGCAAGGCACGCCAGGTAGTGTAGTCTTCATTGCCTCCATCACAGCACACGTCAATCTTCCTGGTTACCGGATGACGGGATACAACATGTCCAAGGGCGGAGTCAAGATGATTTCCAAAGCTCTATCGGCAGAACTCGCTCCCAAGGGCATCCGCGTGAACTCCATCTCCCCGGCTTTCATCGAGACGAACCAAACTCGCGTTGCGAGAGAACACACATCCAAGGCTTGTGGCGATCTGATGCAGACAGCACCACCACTCGGTCGGATTGGCCAGGCAGACGAGGTCTCTCCGGCTGCCATCTTTTTGTTGAGCGACGCCGCAGCGTATGTGACGGGAGCCGATATCTTGGTGACGGGAGGGATTCATACTGGCCGTGGAGGAGACTACGATATGGCGTAGGAGCTTGATGCAATATGCAATGTTCGATGCTCACTCGGCCCAGAGAAAGGGTGCTCAGGTCGTTGGGTTACATCGTATGATCCTTCCGTAGCACTCGTCTGTCCGCCTTGGACTGGCAGGTATCGTATCCGACAATATCCACATTGACAGTTCGTCCGCCAGATCATGTTGGCGGCGTTGGCGCTTGCTAATGGCGTTTGATGGTGTGTTGAGAAAAGGAATATATTCAAGGAAAGATATGGTTCCTCATATCCATGCTATTCTATAGCCTTCAGGATCCTGGTGTTTGCCAAGATGATGCGAGCAGGGATGTGCTTCCTGGGAGGAAACGGTTCACCTACCACCTTTCAGAACGTCACCTTCCGTTTCCATCGCTCAGCACAAAGAACGGCAAGAAGAGTGATGGGAACTTCCTGACTACAATCATAGAGCTTCCAAGGTAAGGACGGTCAAGTCTTATCTTCTTCATCTGTTCAACTCGAGCCGAATCACTGTACAGCACAGACGGACGACCTGTCACAATTTCGAGCTTGTTACAACGGATCCATGGCCAGTTCATGAAAACTTCACATCGCAGCTTCACTACGACCGCCATTCTATGAGCAACATCGCCGGGCATCATGGGCGCTGGACTATCCAACACTGCCTTGAGCGCAGAGGAAGAGGAGCGTTGCAGGCAGGCCGGCAGAGCGATGGTGCAACGAGCACTGGGCGATCGCGGTACCAAGCGCCTGGGCATACGAGCAGATACTCCAGTCCAAGTCGTCGGTGCGGCACATCGCAGCGCTTCGTCTGGCACTCAGACGATTGATCCAAGAATTGCGGCCGCTTCGCACGGCAAACCGGAGTGTCGTACAAGTACCAAGCGCAAGGCGCCAGATGAAGACGCATCAGACCGCGAGTTGAAGGCGAAAAAGACCTCACAGTACGCCCTTCGATTCCATACTAAGTGAAGCTGTAGCGCAAAACACTGACTGTGCTTGCAGCGAGGCTCAGACCATCGAGCGCGGTCCTCAAAACCTCAGATTGGACGGCGGTGAGAAGGCTTGGGACGTGCATAGGGAGGTCGTTTTGCCAGCGTCTCTTCCACTGTTCAGAGCATACATGGCGGTATGTCATTCCACTCAGGCCATCGATGCATGTCGAGCCCTCTCGCTGACCAATACTCAGTCCGAAGATCAAACCACGGTCTGTATCAAGGACTCGCCACCTGCTGCAGTCCATGCCATGCTCAACTTCCTGTACAACGGAGACTACAACGCCGAACAATACTGTGAGTCGGGCGAATCATATCCCATTCAGCTCCACGTTATGGTGTACTCCTTGGCCACCACGTACGAGATTGGACCGCTCGCATTCACGGCCCATGGCAAATTCTCGAACATGCTGGAAGAGAACCCGAATACGCCCGGACTTCACAAGGTCATGATGGAAATCTTGAGGGACAAACCGGATCGTATGGAGCCACTGCAGAAAGCTTTATTCGCTTCCATGGAGAGGCTGAGGCCCGTGAGGTCTCCTACTGGCAATGGCAACATACTGGCGCCTCATCCAATGCTGCCGACTGCTCGAAAGTATCTCAGCCAACTTTCGAAGCCTCCCACTGCAAAGACTAGCTTGATTTCGATCCCATTGCGAGCCTCGACCAATGCTCTGCCAGGCGCTTCTGTGACGACCCAGCCCGCGAGGACCGTTCAACGTCCACCACAATTCATGGCGAAAGCTCCAGGCGCTGGGCCCTTCGCAACCAATGCCACCATCACACCAGGGTCCAGTAAAGGCCAACCTCCGCCGCCCATCTACCAATCAGATTCTACTGGTCCCACGAGGGCGTTGCCCAAGGGTGACGTCGAATATCTTTGTAGACTTTGCAAGACCATCTTCAGCATGGGAATTGTGAGGAACTCTCCTGGCGCGTTGTTTGCATGTCCCAACTGCAAAGTGATCAGGACCGGCTTGTACTGGGACAGCGTTCGCAAGCCGCACCATTTCCGCGGATTTTGATGAGTCTGCAACGGCATGTCTGCGTTGTTGTCGGGCTTGATGGAGCTTCGGGCTGCTGGAGTCTCTGGTTGTATCTTCGAGATGCTGGAACGTGGGCATCTGCTGTTTGGAATATGTGAACGGTGACGCGGACCCGCTGTCATCGGTCACACGAACCAATCGGGTCTTGTGAAAAGCGTTGTAATATTCAGCGTCAGCACGTGCACGTACCACGGATGAATACAGTCTCGCTTTTGAGACGAGGACCCGACATCTCACAGTGTGTCATTAGGAGTGAGGAAATGTCGAAAGAAGTGAAAGGAAGTCCCGTCCCGACTCAACAGATCTCGCTATGTTTAATGAGGGGTATATTTGGATCAGAAGGGTTAGCGTGTCCTGTCACATGCCATTCGGCTTATGTGAAGAGCATAACAGGCTGCAAGCTAAGTCAGGAGCATGTAATTATCCGCTCGTTCATGTCCGATCTCAAGCACCAGTCATATGCAAGCAGGTCGGTGTCTCGAACCAACAGATCAACGGATCAAGGACTAGATTGACATCTCACCTTCAGCTCTAACTTGAACTGCTACATCAAGCTTCCAACATCAGTGAAGAGCCATTCAAGCCTCAGCGCTGAGATTTCTCCGACGGTCTTGTCCCTCGCCCTACACTCCACAAGTATCGCGCATCCGGCCAATATTATCATGGGTGCAGGCATGTCGAAGACCGATCTGTCCGAGGAGGAAGAACGACTCTGCGCGCAGAGAGGCCGGGATAGGGTGGACAACTCCTTTAAGAACCGGGCCGCAAAGACAATGGCTACGAGGAAAGACTCCCTGACGGGAACGACTGCAGATGAGGTCGTTCGCTCCAATGCCACCACCATCGAGACTCAATCCGCGGTGAAGAGCAAGGCGAAGAATGATGCTCTCGGGACTCCGCAGAACCCGATCGTTATAGAGTACAGTGACGACGACGAGGAGGATGAGGCGATCGTGATCGCGCCGATGAACGAGGGTAAAGGCAACTCCACGAATACGATGCCGGGAATTGGTCACAGGATCGGCGAAGGGGGTTTGCCAGACGCTCAAGTCCAACTGCACCATATCCCGCAAGGTCCAGTGAGACCCGAGGCGAGGGGCCAGGACAACGAGGAAGCCACGGCCGTGCCGACGATTGAGAATGAAGGCGACGCAACGAACGCCATACGATCAGACGGTGACGAGGAGGCACCGTCTGACGGTCACGCCGAACTTCGCAAGACTGAGCAAGATCCGAGGGCTACGCATGACACCAACGCCAAGGCCAAAGCGACGGTCGTACCGAAGGAGCAGAAAGCCGACTCCGCCACGCGGCACCACACGAGCAACTTGACGCAGAACCCAGCGGCCATCGGCGAGAATGGTAAGGCCGAGGCCACCGTGACCGGAGCAAAGAAAACGAAACCCTCATCATCAAGACCGATCCGAAACGCCAGCGAAGAACGCGAGGAAGCGAAGTCAATGAAAGGAGGCCGAAAGCCCGTCTACCGGCCCCGAACCGGACACTGGAAACGCAGCGAGGAGGAATGGGAAACAGCGAGTACCGCCGTCAAGCAGAGATGGAGCGCTGTCAACCGGATCGACAAATACGGCAAGATTCGCAAACCGGAGTGCCAGCGGTGTCGTCAGGCTGCCAAAAAGGGTCGAAAGGGGCCGGCTTGCAAGGTGTGGCTGGAAGGGGGATTCTCGAAATGCAGCTGGTGTCAGCAGGTCAACGAGAAGTGTTTGGACTGAGCTCGTCCCTCTGGCGAGCGGCTGTGGATATCTGAGCGGCAGACTTCCGGGCTGCTGGCTGGTTCTTCTCGTGGACCCAGTGATTTGAGTCTCCTTACGACGGGCTGAAGCTTTTCGAAGCGACGGAGGTCTTGCGCGACGTCAATCCGCGATCTTCGCATCACGAGTACTGACGTTGTTCCGCATCGCAAGACAATAGAGTCTGAATTTCCACTTGGTGCAGCAGAGGGCCCTCCGCGCTGCATCTGTCACATGCCGTTGTTATTTTCGGCCCCGAATTTCGACCAATGTTCGCGGGCATTATCGATTCGGAACACAGACAATACCTGTGATTATCCGGGTCAAGTCATCCTCGCGATGTTCTCGCGGTCTTATTGACATAGCTTAGATAGACATTGATATGACCATCTGTTCTAGCCATCCCCGAGAATCGAACCACATTGATTGTCATCGGAACCAAACAGCCTTCCAGGCGAATCTGAGCGCATCGATTGCCCTGACCAGCAGCGGAACGATCAGATTGGACATACATATTCAACAAAAGTTCGCCCTCCTCCAATCAAGTCAAAACTCAACCACTGGCCAATCGCACGTTAGGAGGCTTGTAGTAATATAACGAGTGGTAGAAGAGTTTTCTGAACCAAAGTGTTTCTTTTGCTGTTTCGTTTGTTGTTGATGTTGCCCGAGTTCGAGCCCCCTTTTGCTGCGTTTGCTTTTCGACTCAAATTTTTGCATGGAAGCGGATCGACTCTGCAAGACATCCGTGCGAGTCGCAGGTATCGTCGGGGGATTCAGTAACGATCATCGACCTCAGCGACGACTCGGATATCATCGCAGTCTCCTATCCAACCGATCACGCCGCGACCGCGGGCAGTACTCTCACAAGGAAAGCTATCGAACCCCTATCAAGCACGACACCCATCCCCCAAGGAAGCACAGTCAAGCCCACTCTCCGCGCAAGACGCAGGTCGCAGGAAGAGGCAATTCAGGCGAGCCGAGCCGGACCATTCAGGAATATTCGACCTCCAGTGGAACATGGCCTCCCACTCAAGAGAAGGCGTGTTGAGTTCCGTGGCGCGGATCGAGCCCGCTTGTCAGCGCTGTAGACGGGATCATAAGAAGGGAAGGGAGGAAGCACCTTGTAGGATGTGGAGTGCGGGTGGGTATAAGAAGTGTCAGTGATGTACGTTGGCGATGCAGGCTTGGAAGGAGTAGGAGCTTCCAGACAGTCAACGAGTGGACAGGCGGTTGGAGTTTTGCTGGGGTGCTGTTGGCCTTGTGGTTCATTGAAGTTTATCGTGGCGTGGCGACTTTATCATGCCCTTTCACTTCCCCGCCAATCTCTTCATCCTCTCCTCCGCCGCCCGCGCACGCTTCTCCCTCTCCAACCGCATCCGCATCTCATCACTCATGCCCTTCGACTGCTCAGCTCTCCTCTCCTCGGCTGTCAGTGCCGGAGCTTCCATGACCCTTCCCTTGCCAAACTTCTTCTCAACTCCCTGTTTCTCCCTCTCCTTGTCCTCGTTTCTTAGCCTCTCCGTCTCCGCCTGTCGCCGTTGCTTCTCTGCTGCGTCCTCGACGGCCTTCTCTTCCTTTTCGCGCGCTGTACGAGCTTCGACATCGGACTGAGATAAAGCTGGCGGGATGTTGGCGGCATCCCAATTCCATTTGTCTTCGCCCAGTTGAGATCGTGCGAGGCGGAAGGCGTCTCGTGTTGCGCGGTCGCCGGCGATGTCGAATGCTGATTTGCCATCCTCGTTCCGTACGGCAGGATCTGCGCCAGCTTTGACGAGAAGTGATGACACGCAGACTGGGCTGTTCGATGCAGCGGCGAGATGGAGGGGTGTCGGGGCGTGATGGTTTTGGTCGGCGGGAAAGAAGCGGAAGTCGGGACTGAGGTTACTGGATTGGATGTATGATAGCATAGCGGGAGCCTTTGATCGTCGAATCAGGGCTTGCAGCTGGGTCGTGTGTAGCGAAGCCTCCTCGTCTTCCTTTGAAGCTTTCGGGGCTTTTGATGCAGTCGATTTGCTGTTTGCTAGAGCTTCTGCCTTTGCCGTGGCAATCGCGGCCGCTTCTTCAGCTTGCTTCGCCAACGCCGCTTCATCTACTGTCGTAACTTTCACCCGCGTGAGTTCGACGAAAGCGCGCATCAGCTCCGCTTGTGTTGCACGGCGTGTATTGAATGGAAATCCTCGGATTCTGACGTCCTTGTGACTGAGCACTTGGTCTTCATACGGTCCGAGGAGTGTCCGTCTGTTGGTGCTTCCCGTTGCTCGGATGAAGATCAGTTCCGCACTGTCGATCAATTGTTTCCATTCCTGCAACAAATCTCGGACTTCCTGCGTCAAAGCTGTCTCGTTGTACCTTCGAATGCTGGCACCTGCAGAGTGAGCATTGCCTTTCGAGTTGTCATTCGCACTTTGCGATCCACCCTGTTTCCGACGTGTCGTATACCTGTGGAATGTTTTGTGTGCGATGACGATAGCAGATCGATCCTCAATACCAGACTTCTTGGTCATCTTGGGTGTGAGTGACACGATCATTCCGGCAAAATGTCCGCCTCCTATCATGCAGAGGAAGTAGTGTGGTCCAGCCGCGCTCGTCCCATTCTGTATCATTGACTGTGGCAACTTGACGCCACCATCCTCCTCATCATCGTGCTCCACCCTCTTCTGGTGTTGTGGAGCCGGCTTCGCCGCGAGCTGTTTCTTTTGTATTATCTCAACCATCTTGTCCTCCTGCTCTTGCTCTGCCACGGGAAAGATCGCCCTGTAGAATCCCAGCGAGGTGTTGGACGGCAATTTGGGTGTCGAGAACCATATCAATGGTGGTTTCCCGGAGCCTTGCTTTTCCTTCTTTATTGGCGCATCGTCTGCGTCGCCATCCGTGATCTTTGCCTGTCTCTTCAGGAGCGCGCTGAGCGTCGACTCTTTCGCCTTCGCACCACTTCCAAGCTCATCATCCTCGTCGTCCTCTGACTCGGAAGAGTCCGATCCTGATATGCTCTCGTCTAGCTGTCCCACCAGCTTTTCAAAGTCCGCCTCATTCACCGCCCTCTTCCCGCGGATCTTTTGTTTCAAGTTGTATCCATGCAAATCCGATCTGATATGACTTCTCTGGTCCAGCAGAGTGGGAAATGTGAGTCCGCACAAGCCACAGGATGTCGCGTTCGCTGGACCATCTTGCAGGTCTGTGGCAGTGAGATCGACTCGTGACGGTGACGGGGATGGCTCCTCTGGCGAGGCCGTGGGCTGTGTCTTCAGCTGCAGGGTATACAGAAGTTCTTCGGGAAGATCGAAGGCGTAGAGTGGGCGCTGCACCAGTTTCTCGGCCGCGGTGGCCATGGGGGGGAGTGGGATGTGCTGGCGGCGATCGAATGAAGGTGAAGACGGTGTAATGAGACGGTAACCAGCCACGTGCCTTGGTAATGTCCAGTCAATATAGTAGCCTGTAGGATTAATGTTCGACGTCGCATGTGAGTGAATCGACCAACCACCACGTCGGCGCGTCATCAGCTTCCACGGTCCGGCGGGATGAACAGAATCAACAGATCTCTTGGCACAGACAACAACCTTGATGGATAGAAGAGGCGGTCGCTCCAAAGAAGTCAAAGGACGCTTGGTCCCTTTCACGCTTCTTCGCCAACATCTCCTTGGTCTTCACCCATCTTCTCGGAACGGTCAAAAACACATCCGCGTTGACTCGAGACGACGTCGGCGAGAGTTTTCCGCGACTTGCGGCAAGCTGCAGAATCAGATCGGATCCGGGGTTCGCAGGGCTGAGTGGAAGGTTCAATACCTTGCTCGTCGTTCAATCTTGTGGGAGAAATATACAGGCAGGGAAACAAGTGCCGGAGCCAGGATTTCGGGGGTGTCTATTGCTCTATTGGTAATCATCGTGGCGGCGACGGGCTCTCGTCAAAATGCCCTTGTCCAACGATGACCGGGGTTGGATCATGACCGCTTTGAGCGGAGTCGGTACGTCCATGGGCAAGGTGATCTCGGAAAATGTTGCTGATCAGAACTCGCAGCCTGTGTATTCGGTGCTTCGTTCATTTGCGTTGACCTGTTGATCCGCCTCATCCCCGGGAAGAGGAACTTTCGGATACAAGACAGCGATGTCTTCCTCTCCCTCTCACTGAGCCTGAGCTTCGGTGTAATGATATTTTCTTCGCTCTATTCCATGGTAAGCCCGAAGGACAAAAGGCATTGCATTCTTGTCTGCACGTAGATCCCGCCTTTACATCTTCGTCAATACCTCAACTGAACGATGGCTAACCGCATCACACCTTGCTTTAGTTACCGTCCTCCAAACGATCGCTGGAGTCCGGCGGGCGTTCTCCAAAGGAAGCGTCGTGGATTATGATCGCATGCTTCATGGGTGGTGTCATCGGCATACAAGTCATCTCACGGGTGATGCATGGTTTCATGCCACACAATGTCGTTGACTGTGAGCACGAACATGACGATCAAGAAGCGCATAAGGAGCGTTCTGATAATCAGCACGAACATGCTCACGCCAATGAAACGGACCACGATCACGAGCGCCCGCCAATGCAAGAGACGACCTCTCGAACAGATTCCAACCTGGGAGCTTTATCCCGACCGCCGACAAGTTCGCGGGCCGAGTCTCATCGATCCTACTTCGGGCTGGATCAGAGGTTCCCATCGGCCCAGACAGCAGAGAGCGAGCACTCTCACCAACATCAACAAGAAGAAGTTTCGTCAAAACCACGAAGTTTGCAAGTACGAATAAGAAAAAGTTTTAACCAATTGGCGTCCGGAGCGGATCCCGATTGTGATTGCGAGGGTCCTTGCTATGGGTACAGCGATTTATGCCAACAGGCGTGTTTCCGAAAGGTTAATGCGAGAGGCGGCGCCAAGGCACCCCTGAAGCCCAGCAATGGTGCAAATCGTCCAGGAGCGACCAAGAGTGTGACCGCGACGGAATCAACTCCCTTGTTGCGACAAATCCCAGACGACACGCTCTACCGACCTGACACGACGGCCGCCACCGAAGGTCTTGCCGATACTCGAGACTTCGAAACATCGGACGAGAGTGCGACTACGACGACAGCGGAGAGCCACGGCACACAAGACGCACATCACATTCATGGACACGCCGAGCCGGACCATCATCACCACCATGTTCCGACCAACGCCTTCCTCTCCATCGGTCTGCAGACCTCCATCGCTATCGCGCTGCACAAATTGCCAGAAGGCTTCATCACTTACGCCACGAATCATGCAAACCCGGAGCTCGGTGTCTCCGTATTCCTCGCACTCTTCATCCACAACATCACCGAAGGCTTCGCTCTGGCTCTACCACTCTACCTCGCAATCAACAACCGCATAAAAGCAATGCTTATATCTTTCGTCCTCGGAGGCCTTAGCCAGCCGATTGGCGCAGCTGTCGCAGCTCTCTGGTTCCGTCTAGCTGGCAACGGAAGGTTCCAGCCGGACGAGAGCGTTTATGGTGCAATGTTCGCCATCACGGCGGGCATCATGGCGAGCGTGGCGCTGCAGCTGTTCAGCGAGAGTCTGGACTTGACGCATTCGAAGCATCTTTGCATGATTGGCGCATTTACGGGCATGACGATTCTGGGAATCAGTAGTGCGCTGACGGCTTGAGAGCCTAGGCACGAAACGTTTTGTATATTTGCATAGCGCGAGGCATTTGGGAAATGAGCAACGATCATTGACGCAGCGGTTCGACGTACATTGGAAAGCAGAACAACATTGTTGACAGATTTCCAGTCTATGACTTTCCGACGATAGCTGTGCTTTCTATGCTCTCGCGTTACTATCATTGCGTTACTATCATTTCCTCGACGGTAGGTCCCGCAGCAAACAAAATTCTACGCTAGCGAAGTGAATGCTCAAGTCCTCTACTAAATTCCACCCTCGAAGCGGCCGAACTTTAGTACAAACCTCGACAACACTTCCGGATCAACCCTAATGGTCGACTCGACCATGCCGATAGACGACCCGAAGGCGCCTAAGCGCGCGCTACCTTCAATCAAACCCGCATCCCGTCCAAACGTCCTAGCGCATCGACCCGAACACACTCCGCCCCTAAAAGTCCTGGCGCACCGACCTGCTCGCGCATTCGACATCCGGTCGGTCCTTGGGCGCGGTGCAACCCGTCCGGGCACGCTCTCCACTCCGATCCCATTCCGCGACAAGCGAGTCCTGAAATCTCACTGGAAGAAGTCACCCGCGGACAGAATCAAACTGGAGCTCCTGACGAGAGCTGTAACGCACAACCTCAACATTTCGCACATTGCGCCTCCACGATGCGAGCCCAAGGAGCCTGAACCTGTTGCGCAGCCCAAACCCCTGACGAAGAAGGTGCTCGCGTTCCAACCTACGATGGTGGAAGCAGAGGCGTTGATCAAGAAGTTCGGCACCACGGTGTTCACTTGTAAGTCGTCGTCCACTCTCCTGAACTGATCAAGCACAACCGACTAATCGACACAGTCAACCCGCGCGACCCCGGCGCACACATCAACCCCTGGTCGCAACTCGATCCAGCAAGCTACGGCGCAGTGTCAAGAGCCACCACCAAGGACATGGCTTTGCTGCGATTGCAGTGGACTTCCGAATATGCCAATTTCCGACTCGCGAAGTTGACAGGCCAAGACCTGGACGCGGTGCTTGCGGATGGTGTGAATGAGGACGATGTGGCGGAGTGGATGGTCTCGGAGTTGGTGGACAGGTACGAGGAGTACGCTAATCGACGTATGGGGCTGATGAAGGAGCTGGAGGTTTTGAAGGCGCGGGACTTGGTCGCTCGGGTGAAGAAGGGTTAGTTTCAGGTTTGAGATGATCGTCAGGACGAAAGGGTTGGAAGGACTAGGCGTGGTTGACACTCACGTCAGCGTCGAGCTCACTATTCGACGGCTGTCGTAGACATGCACAGGTCAAGGCGAGGGGTCACGCAAGGATGATCAAGGTGAAGCGCGTTGGCAAGCAGAGACCGAGCCTGAATTCTCATACTCTCTCCTGTATGCCATCAACGGCCCAGGCTGTTGAGAGTCCGGCAGCCGGTTTTGAAAGTCTCTGTAGCAAGAAGAGGAATGCCCATGTCTGATATGGAAGTCATCGCCGTGGTCAAGAGAAGCTCGATTGCAAGGAGAAGCATCGTGAGACTCGATAGGGTTGCGAATTCTTCTTCATCGTTCTCACGTGTCTACCTTCCACGCACGGAAGATCTCTCTACTGTTAGGGCGAAATAGCTGGTCACCCAGGCTCGACCTGACAGAGTCTGATCCGTCGCCCTAGGCACGCTAAACGTGAAATCGGTCCACTCAGACACTGGCTGGCCTTCGCTGAACTAGTCGCTTTCTTGATCATCAGTTCAAGAAGCACTCGCCGGAGGCAAGTTCACCCGCTGGAAATCGTGCACAAACCACTCTCCAGTATTCGTGTCGTGGGTCAAATTAGTCAAAGCCGGCTGAGCTCTTTGCAGAGCACCACTGTCGACACTTCCACCAGCGACCGGTCGAGCCAAACGATTCTGGCCATTCTCCACCGTGAAGTTGGCCAAGCTGACCTCGTACCCATTCCTGGTCTCCAGACTAGGCGTGCCGAAGTACTTCGCCAGGATTTTCTCTTTGGAGATCTTCATCTCGTAATAGCCTCTGTACCAGGCCTCTTGCCACTGCAATTCAGGATTATCGCGGACAAGCTCGGCGCTCTGTGCATTGCACGCAGTACGATTGCTGTTGCGGCAGGAGCCTGCACTGGAGACGGCGGTACCGGCGAATTCAACGCCTACAGCGCCGGCGCCAGTGACTCGATCGTACGCGCCTGCGCCGGAGGTGTCGTTCAGCCAGACGAGGTCCGCGACCCAGTTCTCGTGCGTGTCACCTGCCATGACGATATTGTTGCCGATGTTGTTCTCGTAGAGAACCTTGAGCGTGCGGTTCCTGTTGGCCATGTAGCCGTCCCAAGCGTCGAGATTGTAGGGCGTACCGAACCATGCAGTTGCGTTGATGGTGCTGAAAACGATCTGACTGCCGATCAGGCGCCATGTAGCGCCTCTGTTCGAGGACTTTTTGAGGGCACGATAGAACCTAGTGGAGGTGTTAGTGTGGTCAGGACGCGACAAAGACAGTAATCGCAGTTACCAATTCTCTTGGATCGATCCCATCAGAGTTCGACCGGCATCGTTCATGATCTTTGGGAGATCTAGTTATTTAGTCAGCATTCATGATAGTCGGCTCGTAGCACGCGATTCATACTCACAATCCTCGTTCCAACCCAGGTCGGTGATGGAGCGATCGTAATTTCTGGTATCAAGGATAATCAGGTCGAACAAAGTGCCAATGCTGAAGCTTCTCCAGATCCTCAAATTGTTGTCCATATCGACTTGCCGAATCGGCATCCATTCGAAGTAAGCACGGACGGCGTTCATTTTACGTTGGTCAACGCTGACTCCAAAGCTAATTTCCTCGAAAGATGCTTCAGTGTTGTTCAATCCCGAAGATCCATCACGATAGCCATTGTTGGAGATCTCGTGATCATCCCAGGTTGGGATCCAAGGGTAGAGAGAGTGTGAGAGAAGCAGATCCTCGTCAGTCCGATAAGTGGCCAGACGGGTGCGGTAGTCATAGAGAGTGAAGATCTCACGTTCTGGCTGCACCGTACGATCGGGATGGGTGGTTTCGTACTCGTAGATGTAGTCGCCGAGCTATCAAGATCAGTGCATTGTCCGAATAGTACGTACAGGATACGCAGCACTCACATGAATAACATAATCGATGCCATCGTCTTTCCGTGCGGAGTTACCATATGCATTGAAATGTCCTGTGAGAGAAGTCATTGATCATTCGAGAGATCAAGTGTAGTATCAGCTATACCTGTGGGGAAGTTCGAGCACGAAAATACGGCCACACCAACTTCACTCACATCCTGGTCTTCGGATGGCGCGGTCTTGGTTCGGCCGACCGGGCTCTTGACGTCGCTGTTGCACACGCTGAACTGGTAATAGTACCAGGTGAAGGGCTCCAACTTCTTCGCTTCGACTTTCACAGTGTAGTCGATGTCAGAAGACGTATAAGCCTTTCCACAGCTCGCTACGCTGGTCAAGCCCTCGTCCGAGTAAACGGTCCAGTCAAGGCAAACTGGGCTCTTGCTGACTCGCACATATGCGTCGGTCTCGTGGTTGTAGAGATCGACCGTGCCCTCAACTGTGACGTTGCTTGCATCATTTTCAATTACGGGGCTGGCTCGGGTCTGTTACGATGTCAATGGCTTGTCCGGACACGCGTGCATCGATAGAACCTACCCAGAGGATGACAGAATTCGCATAGGGGTCTCCGCTAGCGATCCCGTGAGTGAAGCTGATTTGGCTGGCATTCATGTACTGTGCGCTCTCCTGCCTCTTTTTGACCTTGGGAATTGAGATCGCAAGGTTATGGAGACTGGAAGGACTTCCGTAATTGATGTTGCCAGACCAGTCAGCGGAAGCTGCGGTGGCCAGCGACAGCAACACTGGAACGAGAAACATGCTGTGGTGATGCTAACGAGGATCGAATCAGCTGTTCTTACTTGCCTGATCCTGCGTGGGCGCATGTTCTATATGACTGTCCGCCAGTCATACTTGCTTTATCGTCGCTTCCGTTCCCTTGCGCCGCTCTGACGTCGTACTACAACATTGGGCATTGCCAAGGGCGTCAATCAAGAGACCGTCCAACCGTACAAGTGCCTTCAAACATGTGCTGCCGTGCTCGCCATGCGCCCCTCGCGTGCAATGCATGGCGATGGAGCTTACAGCAGCGATCTTTCTGGGCAATAGCTTGGCTGGGAAAAGCATTGAGACTATTGTCCAATGGTCTTCTTCGCATTACAACACGCCGTCGAAGTCGTTTAAGCGACAGTGCTCTTTGCGGAAAGTCACCGATATCAATGTCTCGGCAGTCGGGAGTCAAATGCCAGCTCTGGGTTCGTATGAACAACCTTGGAGTCGGGGGCTCGGATGGCGGCGAGCAAAGGATGTACTCCTGGGTCGGTTGCCCAAGCGTCGGCCAAAGCAATCTGCCAAAGGGACTTGCATATTTGAAAGCATCGCCAGTTCAGACTTTAGCAGTAAGCCCTTGAGTATTCGTCGTTTACAATCCTGTGGCACGCATGGCTGGAAGTCGACGTTGTGTCCTTTCTCGGTGCCTCCCCTCATCACGTGCATGCTTACCTAAGCTCTGACATCAAGTGTCGACTTCGCGGTCTTGCCAATTCTTGAAAGCTACCATCACACTCCATTGTTCACACACCAGCGACATGCCGTCAACAAGAAAGCGAAAGGGCTCTCCGAGTCTCGAGGAGACCGCTGAATCTACAAAGCGCCGCTTCGCCGAAGGAGACGAAGTCGGAGCGCCTATGCAAGAGACCTCACAGCCATCCGCAACGACTACAACGGCACCTGAAAGCACATCACCTCAACCCACCTCCGCAGTATCCCAAGCCG
The DNA here is from genome assembly GCA_026122155.1 of Zymoseptoria crescenta. Taxonomy (NCBI): domain Eukaryota; kingdom Fungi; phylum Ascomycota; class Dothideomycetes; order Mycosphaerellales; family Mycosphaerellaceae; genus Zymoseptoria; species Zymoseptoria crescenta. The sequence continues at coordinate 76,531 of JALRMM010000003.1, forward strand.
CAAACGATCGCGCTGCGCGATTCGCCGCCCTCCGTGCTCGCGCTACTTCCTCCAAAAAGCAGAACCTAAATGCGACCAAATCCGAAGCCGCCCACGCCGCCATTGATCCCACACAACTCACATCCCTCCACCGCAAGAAGGACATTGCACAACACAAATTGCTCAAAGCCGACGTGGAAGCTTCCGGCGGTGACTTCGAGCGACAGCGAGCATGGGACTGGACGATCGAGGAGAGCGAAAAGTGGGACGAGCGATTAGCGGAAAAGGCGCGAAAGCGCGATGGGAACAAGTTTGCGAGCTATGGAGCGGAAGCTGGAAGTGTGTATGAGCGACAAGTACGACAAAATCTTGAGGGTGGGAAAGGTCTAGGAGAAGAGGGGCGATTGAGCGCATACGAGCAGAACAAGGTCGATGCGATTGAGAGGGCGGTCGCAAGCGGTGGACTGGAATTGGTGGAGACGGCGGAAGGAGAGCTAATAGCTGTGGATCGGGATGGATCGTTCTTGAGTACGGCGGACAGTGCCACAGCTGGATATGCAGAGAAGAGGCCGAGTAAACAGGCTGTGGACCGGTTGGTGGAGGACATCAAAAAGGCGGAAGAGGTTAGGCAGCAGAAGAGGAAGGCGAGAGGTCGGGCGGATGAGAACGACTCGGGCGATGTCACGTACATCAACGAGAAGAACAAGCAGTTCAACATGAAGCTGGCGAGGTTTTACAACAAGTATACCGCAGATATCAGGGAGAGTTTCGAGAGAGGGACGGCGATTTGAGGAGAGACAGTCACGACTTGGCTAACAACATCGTTATGCCCACATTTATCATGACCGAAATGCTATGAAGCGAAATCGCACCCAGCCAGTCAGGAGTTGGTTCTCGTGATCATTAATACAATGGCTATCGAATAATCCTCTGCGATCTAACCCGGAAGGACAGGACCAGAAGAAGCAAAAGTTTCCCGAAGAACGCCTCAAGATGCATCGCAGTGACTTCACCCACTCCCATATGCAAGCTACAAGCCCAAACGCCATGCAATGCGGCTCCAAATACTCAACTCTGACTTCCTTTGGCGGCCGATGCTGCGGTCCAATATGCTATGTGCTGTATCCAATCGAGTCCAGCTGATCTTCCGAATGCGGATCGTCGCTCGTAAATGCTGAAGACGACCTGAAGCGAGCTGCGATCTTCCGCTGCAATCTCGGTCGCGATTAGTCGTCCTCACTCTCCTCGTCGTCCTCATCGAGAGCTTCCATGGCTTCCTTGATGAACGGCGCGGCCTGCAATTCTCGATCAGCATCACCATTATACCATTCGATGACAGTTCTAGACTTACCTTCACATCCAGGTTCAACGCCGTCGTGAAAGCCCTCAGCGCCTCTCCCCTTTCACTCAAACCCTTGTAGCATTTCCCGAGCAAGAACCACACGTTGGCCTCATCCGGCGCTTGATCTCGCAAAATCTCTAGCTCCCCAAGAGCCTGCTCATACTCCTTCAGATGCATCAGCACTCTCGCCTTCTTGAATCTTGCCAGAGCAGATGTAGGGTCCAGCTCCAGCGCGCGGGTAAAGTTTGCCAGAGCACCCTTTTTGTTACGAAGCCGCTCGAGGACGACGCCAATGCAGACCAGTAGAGTGGCATTGGAAGGGTTGATAGATGCGGCGATACGGAAGTGGCGCTCGGCGTCGTCCAATTTGCCCATGCACTGGAATACCTTTCCGAGTCCATACCAGCCACCGTAACCGCGGCGATCAACGCTGACGGAGTGACGGAAGGAGGCGAGAGCATTGTCGAAAGCTTCGTTGGCGATGTATTCATGTCCCATCAGTGTGTGGGCGTACGCAAAGTTGGGATCCAATTGCGTGGCTCGCTTGAACGCCGAGATTGCTTGGTCGTGTTCGCGAGATAATGAAAACGCGTTACCGACGGCGACCCACGTCTGTGGCGCATCGCTATCATGATCTTGAAGCACGCGACAGAGGTACGTGAGAGTAGTTTCCTTCTTGAGATGCCAGAGTACGGTGGAGTACATGTCCATGTCCTCGATGCGGGACGGCTGGATCTTGATTAGTCTTGCAAAGCAATCTTCCGCTGGTCGAAAGTTTCCGGCTTCATAGTATGCTTTGCCGAGCTGAGCGAGAACCCAAGGAGTTTCTCGCTGGGCAGCGGGCAATCCTCGAAAGGTTGATATGGCAGTCGGCATGTCGAAACTGGCAATGGCATGACAGCCAACGGCAAGTTGGCGAAAGTTGTTCAGTAGCGAGTGCATGGCGTCCTGTTGCTCCGATCTGCTGGAGTGAGATGTAGGCTGGGACTGCTTGGGGACAACGGCGGATGTGACCATAGGACCAGGTGCATTCGTTCGACCGACCGAACGCTTCTCTTTCTCGTCAGGTGGAAGCCTCTTAGTATTTCCACTGACCACCCTGCCAACAACAGCACCTGTCCGACCGCGAGCTCCAGTAGCTGGCTTTGCTTGTCGAGCGACTCTTTCAGCCCTGCCCGCTATTGATGCTGCCGTGTCCATGGTTGAGCGTGTGGTCCGACTCGACCCTGTCGTCTGAGTGAAAAGCCTGTTGCTTCTTCGCGGCTGCGTAGAGTCTAGGGATGATTGGGCGGTTGTCCCGGAAATATTTCTCTTTTGTCCTCCAGCGGTGGCCTTGCGCGGCGCCGCCATGGGATCATCTGAAAGCCCTTCAGACGCAGACTGATTTCGAAGCCCATGCGGTCGCGGGCGATCTGTAGCTTCGGCATGATGGCCCATTCGCGATCGTCGATTCGGTGCCGCCGGAGGCTCGAAAAAGGTATCATCATTCTCGGCAGATATGCCGCCCATCGCAGTATCGTCGTCCGGAACTCCGCCGTTCGCCATAGGTGTGTCCCATTCAGTGGGTGGTGCTTTGGACATCTGTCCCAGAATAGGCTTGCCCAGCAACCTCTGATCCAGCGAATCCTGCTCCTCCGCCACCGTTGAAGTGAATGGATCGTCCATCGAAATGTGCGATCCCGACTTTAACCGAAGCATTCGCGGTTGCCGAGAATCTTCATCAATGTAGATCTGCGTCTCTCCGTTCCCCGTTTCGGCCAGGCCAGGTAACTCCATCGCCGGCCTGAACATATTTTCCGTCTTGAGATCCGCCCCAATCTTGCAAAGGCCCTCGAATGCATCCCACACGAACGGATTCTGCTTGTGTACTTCAATGAACAGGTCTCCCGCCTTACCAGAATCACCATGAGCACGCCACAGCTTCGCCAGAAGTGTCAGCGCCGCCGAGGAATCCGGCATGTGACGCCGCGTCATCTCCGAGTGTTGATTCCAGTAATTCTTCCCTGTCCAAGCAGACCGACACTTCTCCAACGCCGTTACGCCATCCATGTTTCTTCCCAGTGTTAAGCAAGCCTGTGCAAAGACATATGCGCATCCAAGATGTCGACCATTAGCGCCGTACTTTTGGCTGAAATCGTAGGCGGCCTTGAATCGGCGGAGGCGGAAGTAGGTAAGAGCGAGGAGGTGCGAGTTGTCGGGATTCCGTGATTCGAGTGCATGGAGGCGACCAGCAATGAAGTTGGCGTTGTCGAGCATGTCGTTGTCGAGGTGGTAGTATATCAGCTGCCGCATTTGCGACGCCGCTACACCGCTGGGAGACATGGTGTGCCGAAGGGTTCCGAGTGAGTGAGGAGAGTATTGCGAGTTGCCCGAAGGACACGAAGGCAGATGGCGGTGTTCGACCTGCACGCATTGGCACGTGGGGGTGCGGAGTGTGACGATTCACAAGTGTCGGATATCAGGAACGCAGGCGGTGGAGTTGTGACGCTCGGAGGCGACGTAGGAAGCCGTTAAATGGACATCGAATAGTTTGATATGCCTTTTCGCGCCTTGGACTCTGCGCTGGACCGTGTTCCTTCGTCCTCTGGGTTGTGCGGGGTCGTGGTTGTCGAAAGTGTGATGCTCGTTGTTATGCTCGAGGTTGCCCTACAAACAACATGGAAGGCACGGTCCACGATCTGCTCGCCAAGCACGATCGACTCCACATTGTCAATGCTGCGACATCACGAATGAATACTCTCACTTCAACATTCACTGTGATTGTTCCTCGCGATGGCGCAAGTAAGTAGGACATGTCACCGTCGTCTACCAATGGTATTGACATACTCTCTAGAAAGCTCATAAAACACTGGCGACGAAGAATACCGCAACCCTCAATCGCACCCATCTCATCACTCTGGGAGTCCATGGCCTTTCTCTGCTTCTAAGATTACTCCTACTCCGGCGGAAATGGACGCCGTACATTCTATTGTCTCTGCCGGCCCTGGTGCTCGAATTCGTCCTTGAACGCGGCAGCCGACCAGTAGTCACCGAGAATGGCGAGGTGAAGCGTGCAGGAGACGATCTCGAAGCCAAGGGTTTGACCGAATGGATGTGGGACATCATCTACTGGTCGTGGGGAAACGTACTACTGGCAACATTGGCGGGTGACTGGGCGTGGTGGGCGATGCTCATCGTACCGGCCTACAGTGCCTGGTTGGCCTACGGAACCTATTCGGGCATGAGAGGAATGATGGGAGGTGGTGCACAGCAGCAGGACACAGCAACAGGTGCAGCAGGACAGAGCAAGCGACAGGCAAAGATGGAGAAGCGAGGTGGACAAAGAATGCAGTACCGTGCATAAGGGTAGCATTACGAAGCGTTCTCCCTACTTACGTCGTGGATCCAAAGGTGGATGTCCTTACACCTCCCCAAGCATGCTTCCCAGACCTAGAATTGCGCTCTGCTGCATTTCGCTCAGTCGGATGTCGAAGAACTTCTCAAGCGCCGCAACTCGCTCGCTCTCCGTCGTTAGGACTCCCAGGACTTGCTTCCTCCCTCCCACCCTCCAGTGCAATCTATCGCCGACCAAGACCATCTCTCCGACCACTTGCGAGGTATCCTCACTCAGCAAGTACTTCACTACCACCACTGACTGTGTAAAGAAACACGCTCTCGAAGTGCTGGTGAAGTGATTCATCACGGCGAAGTCGGCCGGGAGGAACTCCATTCGGTCGGGAAAGCAGTACACTGCTGACCACGCCTCTGCCGCGGAGTCCCTCCTTTCCAAGATCCATAATTTCGCATCGGCATCTTCGTTCTCCGGTATTGCGTCCCAGCGTACACGAACCTTGGTTGCGGGCAGATTACTTTGCTCATGGCCATCCAATAACGGCAACGGCTTGATGGCACATCCAGCGCCGAATCCAACATCGACCAGGTACCGTACAGGGCCGATCGTAACAATGTTGACCATGTGCGAAAAGCCATAAAATGTCAGGGCCCCACTTACTCCAGTAACATCGCCATTCGGAGCTGCCTGGGAGCTCACTCGTCCGCTGGTGCTCATGACCTGGAATCCAAGGCTTCGAAGGACCGTCGCAAAGAGCGTATTGAGCTCCATGCAGTACCCGCCTCTCCTTGCCTGAGACACCTTACCATGATCGGGACAGACAATCTTCCGGAATAGCGAGGTCGGATGCAGATCGATGTTCGGACAGCGGGAGTAATGGAGCTCGAGATTCTCGAACGGAATGCAGCATAAGGTATGCCGTTGAAGTGTGGCGAGGAAGTCTAGCCTATCCTCAGCGCAAGCCCGCGAGGCATCGTCGGGATGACATCGGTACTTTTCAGGAAGACGAATGCAATCGTAAAATTGGCTCAGTTGCTCGATGGTGTATGTCGGTCGTGGCATGGTCTTGAATGACAACGTCCGTCGACTTTGGCAGAAACACTTGAGCGGAGCAGAAGAGGACCGTTTTGCTGTGCCTCGTATTGAATTGATATATTCGTGGGCTTCCTTTGGAAGTTCCTTGCTTCTCGGTCTGTGGCAGTAGGCATGTAAGTAGGCGTACAGGTAAGCGTACGGGCAAGACAGCTAGGCGTGTAGGCAAGCGTGTAGATAGGCGTACACTTCAGCCTACAAGTAACCTAGCAAGACGCCTAGAATTAGTCGTCCTGAGCCGGGTTCCAATACAGTCACCAGAGCCGGTGTCGTACCGTGCTACTTGAAGGCTCCTCACTGTGGCGGTCGTTCGGGGTGGTAAGGGGAAGGAGGAGAAGACATCTCAAATTCAAGCCATCTTCTGCGGCACAGCCTCTGAGAGCTTTCCATTACGCAACCTGGGATTGCCTTGTAAACATGTCTCCACAAGGTCGCAATTGCTACCGCTCACTAGTGAGAAGACGAATGTGTCCCTGGTAAGACCCACGCGGTCGAGTGGACAGTTGACGGTCTCGTCTCCCGGCATATGGACCCCGCGAAATCGGCGGTGTGAGAGAGAGTCTTGTAACTATCACACCGCTCGCATACCCAACCTGGTGAGAGTGTACCGGCCTATGATTAGTCGATCGTTCTGGCACAAGAGATGCTAAGTACTGTAGGATATACAGGTTCTGTACCCTCTTGAAATGGGTAGACAAGACTGGCCGGGTCAGATCAGTCGAGACTCGACCATCGCCTCGACTTCAGGTCCAATGCGTCTTCTCAGACCACACATCACGCTGACCGCCCAGCCATACGTTGAGGATCGGAGCAGCGTTCTTTCAGACAGATCTTTGATGATCACGTTTGTATGAGGTGGTATGGAACTTAGAAGGCCGTGAGGAATACGACCCCGCGAATTGTCTCGACGCACGTGCCATCTCAGACGCGCGCGGCCCAGCCGTTCGACGCGTAACACTTTGAGCTATTCGACAAACACAACTCACTTCCCAGCAACATTTCACATTCGCCCGCACCCCTTCACGAGACGATTCACAATATACTGTCTTTGCCAGAGGACTTATCATCACTTGCGCCGCAGAGCGCTCATCTACCGATCCTGCCGACACGATGTACATCAAACAGATCATCATCCAGGGCTTCAAGTCCTACAAGGACCAGACCGTGATCGAGCCCTTCTCACCCAAACACAATGTCATTGTCGGTCGCAATGGCTCGGGAAAGAGCAATTTCTTCGCGGCAATTCGCTTCGTCCTCAGCGACAAATACACACAACTCGGCCGCGAGGACCGGCAAGGCCTCCTCCACGAGGGTGCAGGATCAGCGGTGATGAGCGCCTACGTGGAGCTCATCTTCGACAACAGTGATGAGCGCTTCCCCACAAACACCCCCGAGGTGATTCTTCGCCGCACTATCGGCCAGAAGAAGGATGAATACAGCTTGAATCGCAAGAACACCACGAAGCAGGAGGTCCTCAACATCTTGGAGAGTGCAGGTTTCAGCAGGAGTAATCCATATTACATCGTACCCCAGGGCAGAGTCACGGCCATCACCAACATGAAGGACAACGAGCGTCTGAACATGCTCAAGACGGTCGCAGGGACTGAAGTCTACGAGAGCAGAAGATCAGAATCGCACAAGATCATGGACGAGACTCACCACAAACGTGAGAAAATCGACGATCTGCTGGAGCACATCCGTGGTCGACTCAACGAGCTCGAGGAGGAGAAGGAAGAGCTTCGCGAATATCAGGACAAAGATCGTGAGCGAAAGTGCCTCGAGTACACTATCCATCATCGCGAACAAGAAATGCTTCAGGACCACGTCGACCGAATCGATGGTGATCGTGAGGAGGGCGCTGAGCAGAATGACGAGCATCGCGAGGCTCTCGAAGCTGGCGAGAAGCAGCTGGAGAAGATCGACGTACAAATTGCTGGACTCCTGCAACAGATAAAGCTGTTGACAGAGGAGCAAACACAATACAAAGAGGATCGCACCGAGACTGCAAGGGCCAAGGCAAAGGCGGAGTCGGACGTTCTCGGTATGCAAGAGAATCAGGCGGCGGCTCAGCAAGCTCAAAGTGAACGTGCAAACCAACTTCGTGATGTTCAGGGGCTCATCAAAAAGCACGAGGCTAGCTTGGCCCAGCTTCTACCCGAATACCATGAAAAGCGCGCAGAGGCGAAGGATCTCAAGGAGCAGGTGCAAGAAGCCGAGTCGACCCGACAGCGACTCTATTCCAAGCAAGGTCGCCAGAATCAGTTCAAGACGAAGAAAGAACGCGATGAGTGGCTTCGGCAGGAGGTCTCAGAGATTCACAACATTCTCGCGACCCGCAAAGCCGTCAGCATGCAGATCACCGAGGACATCGCCGAGCTGGAGTCACAAATCGGGCAGCTAGAAGAGGACATTGCCGAATTGCGAAATAGAATCGAGAACAGAGGCGACGAGCAACACAACATATCTGCTGAGATTCAGCAGGCTGCCGAAGAGAAAGCTCGACTGCAGGACCAGCGGAAAGAGTTGTGGCGAGAGGAGGCGAAGCTCGACTCAGTCATAGCCAATGCGAGATTGGAGCTCGAAAAAGCGGAAAGATTCCTTGGCCAGATGATGGACGCAAGCACTGCTCGTGGGTTGGTCACTGTGCGAAGAATCGTCGAGCAAGATGGCATCGAGGGAGTGTATGGCCCGCTAGGTGAGCTGTTCGATTGCAGGGACTCATACAAGACCGCTGCAGAGGTCACCGCTGGCGCGTCGCTTTTCCACTACGTTGTTGAGGATGATGATGTCGCGCAGACGCTCATTGAGCGACTGCAAGCGGAGAAGGGTGGACGTGTCACCTTTACGCCTCTCAACCGGGTCAAAGTTCGACCGGTCGAGATGCCCAAAGCGAGTGACGCTGTTGCTCTGCTAAGCAAGCTCAGATACGATGCGAAATTCGAGAAGGCGATGCAACAGGTGTTCGGAAAGACCATCGTGTGCCCGAACTTGCAAGTCGCTGCGCAGTACGCTCGTAGCCACGCTGTCAGCGCTATCACCCCTGAGGGCGATCGATCTGACAAAAAAGGTGCCCTGACTGGTGGATACCACGATGCCCGCAACTCGCGGATCGATGGCTTGAGACGTATGAAAGCTGCTCGGCAGGAGTACGAGGGCACAACATCCCGCAAAGACGAGATTGGTCACGAACTTGAGCAGATTGACCAAAAAGTCAGCAAGGCGATGAGCTCACTGGAAAAGGTACGACAGAAGCGCGAGCAGATGGATGGCGGATATGGTCCAATGCGAGAGGAGCTCCGACGGAAAGAGCTTGATTTGCGCAACCGCCGTGAAGAGGTCAGCGGCAAACAGAACCAACATGATGGAATTTCAAGTCTGCTCAGCGACTTAGGAAATCAGTTGAGCGGATTCGAGTCCGAATTGTCAGCAGACTTTAAGAAATCGCTGAGCAACCAGGAGGAGCGCCAGCTGGAGCAGCTGAACAGCCAGCTTCCAGACCTGAAGAAGCATTACACGACACTCTACAATGAGCTTGCTGATCTCGAGGCAACGAAGAGGAGTACCGAAGATACCCTCAGCGTCAATCTGCGGCCACGACGTGACGAGCTTCTAGCAGCAGACATGGAAAACGACGCCACTAGAAGCGGCGCCGGAGATTCTACGAAGCTGAAGGAGCGCAAGTCTGAGGTGAAGCGTGCCACAAAGCGTCTTGATGGCATCGATGCGAAGCTGAAAGAAATCGAGGAGGCCATCGAGGAAGCGCAACATCAGCTCGGAGCTTCAGAGGCGAACCGTGCGACCAAGCGAGGCGAAGTCGATAGACTCGAGCAAGCGATGAAGAATCACCAGAAGAACGTCGAAAAGGGTGCCCAGCGGCGTGCTGGGTTTGCAGCCCGCCTCGCCGAAGTCCAAAATCAGATCCGCAACCTGGGCATCGTACCTGATGCAGCCTACAAGCCGCAGTACAAGAACATGAATCCCACCACCGCGACGCAGAAGTTGCACAAGGTGCAAGAGTCTCTCAAAAAATATGGACACGTCAATAAAAAGGCTTTCGAGCAGTACCAGCAGTTCGAAAAGCAGCGCGCCGATCTTGAAGAGCGTCGAAAAGGTCTCGACAGCAGTGACACGAGTATTCGTGAACTGATCGAGGTTCTGGATATGCGGAAAGACGAAGCCATTGAGCGCACTTTCAAGCAAGTCAGCAAAGCTTTCGCCGAAATCTTCGTCCAACTTGTGCCCGCTGGCAAAGGCCGCCTGATCATTCAACGCCGCAGCGATAAGAACGCGAACGGCGGAGCTGCTCCAGACGACAGCGAGGGGGACGAGGACGAGGAGGCTGCCCGCGCAAAATCCGGCGTGGAAAACTATATTGGTGTGGGCATCTCTGTGTCTTTCAACAGTAAGCACGATGAGCAGCAGCGGATTCAGCAGCTCAGTGGAGGACAGAAGTCACTCTGCGCGTTAGCGTTGGTTTTCGCCATCCAACGCAGCGATCCCGCTCCCTTCTATCTCTTTGATGAGATCGATGCCAATCTCGATGCCCAGTATCGTACTGCGGTCGCGAACCTGTTGGAGGAGAGCGCGAAGACAGGTCAATTCATCTGCACGACCTTCAGGCCAGAGATGTTGCTCGTGGCGGAGAAGTGCTACGGCGTCAGTTACCTGAACAAGGCGAGTAGCATTGATGTCGTCAGCCGCGAACAAGCGCTCGATTTCGTCGAGGGGCAGATCAGTGGGAAGTAGAGTGTTGACACGATGGAGGTCGGGTGGTGAAGGAATGATGGACGAATTCGACATGCGTTTTGCTGAAACGGCGCATATGGCGCTGCGAAAGGAGGAGCTTTTCGAGTGGATTACTGTACTATACCACCCAATCGCAATTCGATGTTCACTATATCTCATCTCCCGCCCAGTGTCTGCTTTTCAGATGTTATTATACGATGACGTAAGAACCCTCTTCCACTTTAACTTCGCGCCCTCCGACGCGCTTTGGACGTGTCGAACGTAAATAGAACAGCATCAACATCAATCAAACATCGCAAAGTGGTCTCGGCACACTTCCATACATGCTATTGAGCATGTCATAACTCCATGTCTTCCTCTCAGTCCTTCCACTCCTCGCCGATCCTCGCCACCACTCGCCGCAGCAAGTTCACTCACAAACATCTCTCGACTCTCGCCCACTATGCTCCCGCCTGTCCCCTCCGGGTTATCGCTCACGTCGATCTCGATGCCTTCTACGCCCAGTGCGAGATGGTCCGACTGGATGTCGACCGGGAAACACCGCTGGCGGTGCAACAGTGGCAAGGTCTCATTGCCATCAACTACCCTGCGCGCGCTTATGGTCTGAACCGCCACGTCACGATCACGGAAGCGAAAGAGAAATGCCCGGAGATTGTCTGTCAGCATGTGGCAACTTGGAAAGAGGGAGATGCGAAGTGGAGCTACAGCGAGGATGCGTGGAAGGAGATCGCAACAAGAAAGGTCAGCTTAGATCCGTATCGGATCGAGAGTAGGAAGATCTTGGCCATTATCAAGGAATTTTTACCTGCAGACAAGCAGCGAGTAGAGAAGGCTAGTATAGATGAGGTGTTCTTGGACTTGTCAGCACATGTGCACTCCATCCTGCTGGAGCGCTATCCTGAGCTGAGAGGACCACCACCTTACGATGATCCCACGGAGCCGCTACCACGACCTCCCACGACGGCATTGGACTGGAAGGCCGATGCTTTGGTGGATCTGGATACGTCGCAGTCGGAAGAAGATGATCCAGACTGGGATGATATTGTCATGCTGATTGCGAGTGAAATCGTACGAGACGTGCGAAAGCAGATCTGGGAGCAGTTGAAGTACACATGCTCAGCTGGCCTGAGCAGGAACAAAATGCTGGCGAAGCTAGGGTCTGGCTACAAGAAGCCGAACTCGCAGACAGTGATTCGAAATCGAGCTGTGCAGCATTTTCTCTCCGGATTCAAATTCACCAAGATTCGTAATCTTGGCGGGAAGCTTGGTGATGAGGTTGTTGCCGCTTTCAATACGGACAGCGTGTCCGAACTTCTGCCCGTACCCGTCGAACAGATGAAGAAGCAGCTGGGTGACGACACGGGTATGTGGTTACACTCGATCATCCGCGGCGAGGACAACAGCGAGGTGAATCCGAGGACGCAGATCAAATCCATGTTATCCGCCAAATCTTTCCGACCGTCAATCAACAGCTTTGAGGTCGCATGCCGATGGCTTAGGATCTTCGTTGCGGACATCTTCGGCCGACTGGTGGAAGAAGGCGTCTTGGACAACAAGCGTCGTCCGAAGACGTTGACCATACATCATCGACAGGGTGCCCAGACTCGCAGCAAGCAAGCACCAATTCCAATGGGACGTGCAATCACTGAAGACGGGCTCTTCGAAGCGGCGAAGAACCTATTGGCGGGCGTTGTCGTGGATGGTCGAGCCTGGCCGTGCGCGAATCTCAGCCTGGCAGTCGGCGGTTTTGAAGAGGGTGTGCAGGGTAACCTGGGTATTGGCAACTTCCTGGTGCGAGGCGCTCAAGCGAAAGCCGTGAACGCTGCTGCCAGCAACACCAGGACCGACTACGGACCTGCTACGAAGAAGAGGAGGATCAAGGTTGGTGGTATACCGACGTTCTTTGGGTCGCGGCAACGTCCTCATGAGGACAGCGAGCCAGAAGACGACGAGGGCCGACCAGGGTCCATAAGCAGAGAAGAGACTCAAGAGGATGAGCTCGAGCATTCCGGCGAAGACGAATTCGGAGAGTCTACAGCACTTCCGCTGTCCGCTCAACAGTACAGTTCCTACCCACTAACAGAGAGCGCGGTCTCACCTCCGCACGCATCCAACGATTCGTCAAATGATGTGGCCGACGAGGCAGGCAACGACGCCTTTGTCTGTCCACGCTGCAAACACGCCATGCCTCACGTCGAAAGAGCTGAGCACGAAGACTTCCACTTCGCGCAAGATCTTCAAAACGAGCAGTCGAGCCCCGTCCGACCAGCCCAGCCGAAGCCTCAGTCTGAACTCGCGTCGGCTTCGGCTCCTGCTTCTGGCAAATCGAAAGCAAAAGGCAGAGGGAGACCAGCTAGCTCGACGATTGGGGGTCCAGAAAAAGGACAGCGGAAGCTCGCATTCGGATGAACTCCGCGGGACGTTGCAGTATGAGTCTATGAAACAGGCAAACCTGGTCTGTGGAGTTGTTGCCTACAGCTTCTTCTCCTGCTTCCTCTCTTTTGAGAGGCGAGTGTGGAGGCTTCGACTATTGTCCGCAATGGTCCATATGCTGAAAGCAGTGGCAATCAAGTTGTTCTGTCGACGCCATCAGCAATATCTCCGTGCAAGGGCTTGCTGAACCCGAGGAAAACACACCTTCACATCCCAAACCTCAATATCGACGTCGAACTTCCCCTGCAAGCACTCCTTCGTACACCACCTCAAACTCAACCACTTCTCGCCCTCCTCCGGCAACTGGCGTTTGATCTGCACACTCATGTTCACCGTCGGATACATCCTCGGCACTTGCCACGGAGGATGGTCGTAGCTGCTCTTGCCCTCGATTTCGAGCTGCATAGCTCGCTTCGCGCCGGCAAAGTAATTGTGCGGCGCACCTTCGAAGAAATTCTCCAGCGGTGGGACACTGCCGTCGAGGAGTATTCCCAGCGAGGCGGTCGTCCACCGCTCGGTGCTACGGCGTGGGGTGATCCACTGATGTACCACGTTGCGAATCGGAGGCGGATGTCGTTGGACGGCGTAGATGAGTCTCCGGAGGGTGGCGTTGGGAAGGCTTTGGTCCTGAGGGTGGTCATATCGAATCCAGCTTGGGTCTGAGCCGGTCAGCACGTTGTCAAAATCAATCGGTGGAGGCAAAGGTTGCGGTAGATGACCCATTGGCATTGAGATGGTGTCCTTCGCTGCTGCCGACCCAGCATTCGTTGAGTACACTACGCATCGCTCCTGGCCTGCTTGAGAAAGGGTTGCGTGGACCGTCGAAGACGTCTTGCCTAGCCGGATATCTTTGATGGTTATGTTGGCCGGACCGACAGATACGGGTCTCAGGAATTCGATGTGAAAGGCGGTGATATGCGGTTGTGCCAGCTTCGCATGTGTGGTCTTGAAATGGACCTCGATGGCCAGCCAGATCAGAGATATGAGATAGCCGCCATGAGCCACTGATCATTTCTTGTCAGAGAATGGCGTCGTCCAATCGTTCATCAAACGAACGTACCTTGCCCGTACGAGCACTTCGCGTGAATGTCACCTTTGTATTCATGACTGCCGGCTGGCTTGACATTTGCCGCTTCGAGGAACGGTATGAGCTCCGAGTCGGGGACCTTTGTGGAAAGATTAGACGTGACAAACGTTGCAGAATACAGATCGGCATTTCTTGTACCTACACACGTCCACATTGTCAGTCAGCTTCCATCTTCTCACAGCATCTACATCCACTTCAATATGCGTTTTCTGTCGACACGACTTCCTCGATTCGTACCTCGTACTGTTTCGACCTCGGCATCTTTGGGGCGTTCAGTACCACCACATACAGCCCGAAGTGTACAGATCAGAGCGCCACCTCGACGCCGCTACCCGGGAGGATGTAGGAGGATCAATAAACCTCAATGGGGAGTGAGTGTGGAATCAGGAGCTTGTTCGAGGTATGGAAACATTGGTCGGGCGACTCGGTAGAATGTCAAGCAGCCTTGGCAGCAAGACTTGCTTTTGGGCATGTGAAACTGGGTCGCACCTTGATGAGGGAACTCGGCTTGTTGTCTTTCCGTGAGGACTGCTATGCGAGAGCCGATGCATGTACCTACTTTAGGCGGGCTCTTGGTAGAAATGGCCAGGGCTACAAGAAGTGCTTAATAGTCATGCGGCAAGTTAGGAAACACAAGGTAAGCTCATAGGACATGCCAGGTAGTCGTGTAGGCAAGCTGTTGGGACATGCTAAGCATTCGTAAAGACACGCTATCAGGACATGCGTAATAGTTGTACAAGTAATGTTGTCGCCAGACTAAGTAGTCGTACAGGTAATGCTCGGTGTGTCGCTAAGTCTGTCCATGTGAACCGCCTGCTCGACGATCATTTGCGCGAAGGATCCAGTCTTGACAATGTACATTGACGATTACGCTCCTACAGTACAGTGAGGGTTAGTTCCTGGAGGGCCGAAAATGCCAGATGCCTGCTTTGAGCCTTTTCGCTCTGACTCCCTCTTCGACGACATCCAAAACTCAGGCTCGGTCTAATTCGCGCCACTACTCCTCCTCATCACCACCCTCCTCCTCCTCCTCTTCTTCCTCCTCCTCATCATCGTCCTTCTCGGCCAAGTACTTCCGGCGAGCAGTCTCCTCTTCCGCGAGCTGCTCGGCCGAGTGTTCCCTCAACTCGCGCACGCGTTGGGCTGGTCCAGAAGGACGGCTGATGTCCTCGGTGATCTGACCACGGGCGATGAGTGACATGACGATGGCGCTGCCAACGATGAACGTCAACACGAAGCGGTACACTCCGTACCAGCCGGGAGCCCAACCGCGCTTGGCAGAGCGAGAATCGCGGTAGTAGGAAAAGGTAAAGAGGAGGAACTGCGAGATGAGGGCGTATTCGACGGGCATGAGGATCGTGGGCCAGACCAGTGCCGTGTTGAACACTCCAATCATGTATCGAGGGTAGCCTTGCTCTCCACCGTACTTGGCGAACTCGAGACCCCAGTGGATGGCACCGAGGAAAGAAAGAATCTAGAGTTGATCAGCTATGGTTCAAGACTGTTTGTGGCAGATGCCTTCGACCTACCGCTGCGCCATAGCCGACCTGCAGAGGCTCCAGAACGTGGAGCAGGAGCTCAGCGGTCTTGCCCTCCATGAGGAATCCGGCACCGGCTGCTGCGGCGTGGTTGATCTCCCACGAGCAGTAGATTGTGCTAAGCGAGGTAGCGACGTATGGGATCACACCGGCCATACCGATGTAGTAGGCCTGACGAGGAACCTCTTCCAAGCTAAAGGTCTCCTTGATCGTTTTCTGCAGTACAGTCAACCACATTGTTCTCATGGCACCGCTGCTATCGCTGATTGCAGGTTTTCCGTACCAGGTCATTCTTCACGCCCAACATCATGTCCGTCTTGTCCTCGGGCTCCGCCGCGCCGCCGACTTCACCGAACACCGGGTGGATGGTCGAGGCGGTGCTAACACCCGGATCCACTGGGAGTCTCCCTTCCCCAAGGGCAGCCTCGGCTTTCTTATCAATCTTGTTCACGGTCGCGTACGGTGCGCGGGCGAGCTGCATAGCCAATGGCTTCGCCATGGCCAGCACTTGCGGACGGCGAGCGATCGTGCATAGTTGCGAGGTGAATTGGCGCTGCACGGGGCGGAAGGCGGGTTGTTGCGAGGCATTGATGGAGCGGAGCAGAGACCGCGAAGCACCGGAGCGGAACATGGCGACGTTCACAATCCTTGTCAGGACTCAGCGCCGGTTGTGGCGTGGAGGAGTTGGAGGTTCGCCGGCCGATGCGACCGAGAATGGGCAATGCGCGATGTCGGACACTGGAGTGGAGAGTGGTGTTGGTGGTGAGATGTTGTTTCTTCTCGGCTTCCGCAGAGGTTGGGAAGATGGACTCGCGGGACAAGCTTTTCAGGAAGCTCCTCCCCTGGCGAGCAACCACCGCCTGGCAGTCGGTCAGTCAAGCAGTCAGAGCACAACGACGACGACAAAACATTCACTTCGTTTCGTACTATGAGAATATCACGTGCTATTTTCCGCGTACAGCCATATACCTCGATTCCAGCTCTCTCTCGCCTTGCTCACTCCGTCTTCACACGTACATACCGTAGTCAACAAGAGCTGGCATTTCGATTCTTGTGTTGCTCTCGAATATGACGTAGAATTCGGCGCATGGTCAAGCCACGGAGCATGGATGCGTCCTTGGTCTTGGTCCGGTACGTCTTTTGGTGGGGTCAATACTCGAGCGTATAACAAACAAACACCAACAACCACCTCCTTCCTGTTCTGAGTGTTGTGTGCCTTCAACTCCTTGGCCGATAGCAGCTCCTTGTTCTCGACTCAGTCACGTTCACGCTTCTCGCCTGCTTCATCTCGCCGTCATCACCAGCTTCTCGACCATCCCTCTCTCCGCACAAGCACGACTGCCTAGACGACCGTCGCAGTCGACATCACCTTGGAACTTCCGCAGCGGAGGCGAAGTTGACATCATCTGAGCCTACCATGACTTGACGACACGATACGGCCATTTGCGAATAATTCTCGAGTAACCGCGGAACACTTCCCGACCTAATCCTTCCTGGTCCGGGTCACGACCACGAACCGCCAGGATGGTGTTGGAAAGTCTGGTGGCGAACCTGCTGAACCGATTCCTGGGCATGTATGTTCGGAACTTTGATCCGAAGCAGCTGAACGTCGGAATCTGGTCTGGCGATGTTACCTTACGGAATCTCGAGCTCAGACGAGAGGCGCTGGACCAGTTTCATCTTCCTCTGAATGTGGTGGAGGGTCACATCAGTTCTCTTGTGCTGAAAATCCCTTGGTCCAATCTTCGAGGCCAACCGGTGCGAATCAACATCGAAGATGTCTTCCTACTGGCGGCACCCAAGGAGGATCAAGAGTACAACGCAGAGGATGAAGAGAAGCGGGCACACGCAGTCAAGATGGAGAAGCTGGACAGTGCAGAATTGTTGAAAGAGAGGAACACAGAAGGCATGTCACAAGAAGAGCAGCAGAAGCAACAGACCTTTACAGCTGCTCTCACCACAACGATCATCGACAACGTGCAGGTTCAGGTAAAGAATGTACACATTCGATATGAGGATGCCATATCCGACCCGGGACACCCGTTCGCCGCAGGTCTTACCCTGCAAGAGCTCAGTGCCGTCTCGACGGATGAGAACTGGAAGCCGACATGGATTCAGGGCTCTAGCACTACCACACATAAGCTCGCGACCTTGGGTTCATTGGCAGTGTATTGGGACACGGACACAGAACTACTTGGTACTGGGACCGGGCAGCAAGATGCAAAAGAGCAAGGAATCGATCACGACCAGATCATGAACAAGCTGCGTGAGCTCATCGTCAAGAGCGACAGTCCTGCTCTAAAAGAACACCAATTTATCCTCAAGCCTGTGTCTGGACGAGCTGGACTCGAAATGGACAAGACGGGCAACTACGATCGACCAAAGATGAAGGCTCGCTTGTTATTCAATGAGCTCGGATTCGTCCTGGACGATCACCAGTACCGTGATGCTTTGATGCTGGTTGACCTGTTCCACTACTTCATTCGCCACCAAGAATACAAGAAGCTACAGCCGAAGAAGTCCCCCAAGGCAGATCCTCGCGCCTGGCTTCTCTTCGCCGGAAAAGCTGTCGTAGACCGCATACACGACAAGAACAAGCGCTGGTCGTGGGCTTTCTTCGCCGAGCGGCGAGACGACAGGAAGAGGTACATTGAGCTCTTCAAGAAAAAGAAGCGGGAGGAAGTCATGTCAGCCGACGACAACAAGGATCTCGATAGGCTTGAACACAAGTTGACATACGAAGATCTCCGTTTCTGGCGGTCACTCGCGAGGAACGAACTGCGAAAGGAGGGCGCTGTGAAGAAGCCAGAGCAACCCAAGGGCTGGTTGTCATACGTGTGGGGAGGATCGAAGCAACAACACGGTTCCTCGGACGACAGCCAGATGTCAGAACAGCAGCGCAAAGAGTTGTACCAAGCAATTGATTTTGATGAAAAGAAGAACATTGCGGAGGCAGTCGACGCGCCACGGGAAGCTGTCAAGATGCAGGTGGACATGAGCCTCAAGACTGGCAGCTTTACGCTGAAGCGGGATCCTCATGGGAAGCA
Source organism: Zymoseptoria crescenta (assembly GCA_026122155.1). Classification (NCBI taxonomy): domain Eukaryota; kingdom Fungi; phylum Ascomycota; class Dothideomycetes; order Mycosphaerellales; family Mycosphaerellaceae; genus Zymoseptoria; species Zymoseptoria crescenta. The sequence goes on from JALRMM010000003.1 coordinate 95,126, forward strand.
GCAGGAAATGCTGCGATTGCTATTTGACGACTTCAGTACGGAATTCGTGCAGCGGACAGATTCGACTGTGGTCGACCTCAGCCTTGGCGGAATGCGTCTATACGATGGCTCGACTGAGGGCAATTTGTTCGAGCAGATGCTGACTGTCAAGGATGCACCACCGGTCCCTGATAAGGAGCGAACAGAGGAGCTGGGCGAAGACGGCAAGCCGAAAGCGAAGCCAGATGAGGACGATGATGAGGACGATGAGCCAGATCCTTTCTTTGCACTTACTTTTGAGAACAACCCTCTGGACAACCGCTCAGACACGGCTTTGACCGTCAAGCTGAAAGCGATGGAGATCGTTTACAATCCGAACTTCGTGGTGCAGGTGTCCAAATTTTTCAAGCCGCCAGCAAAGCATATGGAATCCATCGGTGCACTGATGGAGACTGCTGGCTCGACTGTTGAAGGCATTCGGCAGCAAACTCGGGCGGGTCTGGAATTCGCTCTTCAGGAACACAAGAGTATCGACGTTCAGCTTGATTTGCAAGCTCCTCTAATCATTGTGCCTGATACCGTCACCAAGACCAGCACAATCTGTCTCATTCTCGATGCTGGTCATATCAGCGTGCGCAGCGATCTGATCGATAAGAAGACCTTGGCCGATATCCAGAGCAAACAGAAGCAACAATACACAGACAAGGACTTTCAGCAACTGGAGTCGCTGATGTACGACAAATTCCAGCTGAAGCTCGAATCGACACAGCTACTCATCGGAAGCACCGTGGACGAGACGAGAAAGCAACTCGATACGGAAGCCATTTCCAGACACTATCATCTCGTCGACAGAATCAGCATGGACTTCGAGCTGCAGACGTGTATCGTGCCCAAGGCCACAGATCTGACCAAGTTCAAGGTCTTTGGCCATCTACCAGTCCTGCATGCGAAATTCTCTGACCAGAAGTACAAATCGCTGATGAAACTACTCGAGTTTGCCATTCCCAAATTCGATGAGCTTGAGTCTGGTAAAGCACCACAGCAAGGGCTGAAGCCGGCAGCAGATGAGAAGGCCAAGATGCGCAGAAAGAGTCAATCCAGGCCTCGCGATAAATCATTCCAGATGAGTCCGAATGCGCTTACAAATGAGATGGAGAAGGGCGCCGAGGAAAAGGGCAGAGACGAGCAGCGCGGCGGTGAAACTCAGAAGAAGCAAGACGCCAACCCTGACCAGCGGAACTTCGAGTTCAAGTTCACGGTCGACAAGCTCCAAGGCTCGCTGTATAAATCAGACCCGGATGGCAAACGTGAGGATCATCTTCTCGTTGATCTCATTGCGGAGAATTTCTTCCTGGAGTTCTATCAGCGTCCCTTTGATATGGTCGCCGACGTTAGCCTTCGTGCTTTGACGGTGGAGGATCATGTCGAGGAGAGCCCAGCGCCGGAGTTCAGAAACCTCATTTCCAGCGAGGATCTTGTCGACAAAAAGCAAAAGGATCTTCTGACCATCCATTTTCAAATGGTCAACAAAGATCATCCCGAATTTCATTCAAAGTATGACGGGGTTAAGACGAACCTGGATGTCGCTGTGTCTACGATCAATCTTCTAGTGACGCGCAAGACGCTGCTGACGCTTCTGGATTTTGCCATGTTAACATTTGTGCCAGCCAACAACAACGCGGAGCAGAATGCCGGAGCCAAGCGAACCGAGAACGTCGAGAATGAGGAAGAGGAAGAAAGAAAGAAGCCAGACAATGATAAGATCCGCATCAAGGCCAAGCTGAGTCGCATTGCGGTCATCCTCAACAATGATGGCATTCGACTGGCTACGCTCAGTCTGACATCTGCTGAAGTCAGCGTCTGCCTCAATGGGCCAACCATGCGCGTTGGAGCCAGACTTGGCGCACTCGACCTCGTTGACGACATTAACATGGGCGTCTCCGAAGAGTCCGCATTACGCAAGCTTGTCTCGATCCAAGGCGACGAACTGGCCGACTTCCGCTACGAGACATTCGATCCGGAGTCGAAGGAGTATCCCGGACATGACAACTCAATCTATTTGCGGTCCGGTTCAATCAAGATCAATTTCGTCACCGAGCCATTTCGCAAGATAATGGAGTTTGGCGTGAAGTTCGGCAAGATGCAGGCCATCTTCAACGCCGCCAGGCAAGCTGCAGCAAACCAGGCGAGCAAAGTTCAGGAATCTGCGGGCAAAATGCACTTCGACGTCCTCATCAAGACTCCCATCGTGGCTTTCCCGCGCATGGTCATTACAGATAACCCTGAGCGAGATGTCGTGACAGCGTACCTGGGTGAGATCTATGCGAACAATAAATTCGTCGCACTGGAAGGTGAAGATGGAGGCGATACTGCGAACAAGCTGTCGGCGGGTATACATAACATTCGTTTAACCAGCACTCTCCACTACAAAGACAACAAGAGCGAGGAGCTCGAAATGATTGACAAAGTCAACCTCGACTTCAACATCACACAGACTGAGCATCAGGTGGGACGAGATCGACCAGATACGGAGATCGAGGGTTCAATGTCAAACATCAACTTGCGATTGACCGAGGCACAAATGAAGTTCGTCATGGAGCTGTCGAGGAACATTCCTCAGGCCTTTGCATTGGAACATGCCGAAGAGCTGGAGGAAGAAGCCGAGAAGGAGATTCCAGACCACATCGTCGAGCCTGCCAACACTGTGAAGCCCGCGGCAGAGGACAAGAAGGCCGTCTCACCAACGAAGCCATCGCATCAGGGCCCAGAGCTCGGTTCAGATGCTCAAGCATGGACGAAGCTCGACCTCATCTTCAAGGTTGGCGCCATTGGTCTTGAGCTCGTGCAAGGTCAGCTTGACGAACCCGTGGGAGACCTGGAGGCCGCCAGCTTGTCCAAGTTTTCCTTGAATGAGACCAGCGTCAAGCTCCGTATGATCAGCGACGGCGCGATGGAGAGCGAGCTGTTGGTACAGTCCTTCACCATCACAGACACGCGAACACGAGACAAGAACAAGTTCCGCAAGATCATGAGCTTGATCAACTCGGACGTCAAGCAGCAGTTTATGGCTAGCGTGTCGATCTCAGGCGGTGAGGAGAAGAACATGATTGCTTTGCTCACGATCGACAGTCCGAGGATCATTCTCGCTCTTGACTACATCTTTGACATCCTCAAGTTCGTCCAGAACGGGCTCAAGCAGGATGACCCGTTGGTTGTAGAAGCGGAAAGCAGCGACGACGGTGGTGAAGATGATGCTGTTAGCGCCAGCACGCAAGAGATTGTGGGACGAAAGAATGCGCAGCAAGAGAAGGCCCCAGAGGACACCGCAGCCGATGCGAAAGCAATGAGCATCTCGTACCGCGTGAGCGTTGTGGACGCCCAGGTTGTCTTGATCGCGAATCCGGCTATCAACAACTCGGAGGCCATTGTCCTTGGCATGAAGCAAGCGCTGGTATCGCAACAGCACGCGATGACGGTGCAAGTCGAAAAGGTCGGTATGTTTTTGTGCCGTATGGACCAGTTTGAGACCACGAGACTTCGGATCCTGGACGACTTCAGCATTCAAACCTCTTTGGACATGAAGTCACAAGCGAAGGATTCGTCAATGACGAGCATCACAGTGGACATCGAGCCGTTGGTGCTACGTCTGAGTCTTCGGGATATCATGCTTGCCATGCAGATCGCGAATCGAGCAACAGCAATGAGTGCATCCCAGACCGACAAGCAGATTGAAGGCGAGGAGCCCAAGAAGCTTGCCCAGATCAAGGCATCTCAGGACGCCAAGAGCCACAATAAGACGGCCGGTGGAAGCACTGCGCATCACGGTAACGCTAGGACCACTGCGACGACACGCACTGAGTCCAAAGCTGTCGAAAGCAAAGCTCGTACAGGAACGCCATCTGCCGTACTTACGCGTGAGGAGATGAAAGTGTCGATGGAAGGAATCCGGGTTGTGCTAATCGGTGACACGCACGAGCTGCCGATGCTGGATTGGAGCGTCAAGGCGTTTGAAGTCGATGTGCGAGATTGGACTGGCAACTTGACGGCAGATACGAGCATTGACACGTTCTTCAACGTGTACAATTTCTCGCAGTCTGCATGGGAGCCACTGATCGAGCCCTGGCAGCTGGGTTTCCACATGGCCAAGGAGAGTTCGCCGGACAAATTGGCCTTGGAGCTCTACTCACGCAAAAACCTCGAGTTGACGGTCACAAGTGCCACCATCGCTATGGCTTCCAAGTCGGCGGAGTTCTTGTCCAGTGAGGAGGATGTCCTGAGCAAGCCGAGAGGCAACGACTCGCCATACCGCATCCGTAATTGGACTGGTTTCGAGATGGACGTATGGGCTAGCACCGACAACAATGGCGAAGGTCAAGCCGCAAAGCTCCAAGACGGCGAGGAGCAGCCTTGGCGATTCGAAGACCCAAGCACTACGAGAGAGACGCTCAGTCCAGAAGCTCAGACCGGCGTCATCGGTGTACGGCTCCAGGGCAGTGGTTTCGAATCCATTGACCGTATCCAGGTCAATCGTGAAGGAGAAACCATGTACAATCTCAAGCCGCGGAAGGATAAGGTCCAGCACCGCATGCTTGTGGACGTCACACTTGGCACCGACAATGTCAAATACATCACATTGCGATCGCCGCTTCTCGTTGAGAACCACACACAGATTCCCATCGAACTTGGCGTGTACAGCCCGGATGACGGCCACCTTCTCAAGATTGAGAAGATCGCACCTGGCGAGTCGAAGCCAAGCCCCATTGGAGCTGCGTACATGCACTCTCTAGTCGTGAGACCTGACCAAGGCTTCGGCTACACCTGGTCCAACGAGCGTCTGTTCTGGAAAGACCTCCTCAAGCGTCCTGTCAGAACCATGATGTGCAGGGGAGAATCCGAGGACAGCACACCGCCATTCTACTTCCAGATGCAGGCTGTCTACGACAAGAACAACCCTTTGACTTCTGTATACCCGTACATGCGTCTACGTCTGTCTGCGCCGATTGAAGTGCAGAACTTGTTGCCGTTCGACTTCAAGTATCGCATCTACGACAAGAATACCAAGAAGGACTGGACCAATTTCCTTCGCAAGGGTGGCGTCAGCCCGGTCCATGTCGTGGAGCTCTCCCACTTACTGTTGATGAGCATTGACATGCAGGACACTCCATTCAAGGCGTCCGAATTTGCCATCATCAACGCGAACAACGACAATGATTTCAAGCGTGAGCGTACATTGATCGTCAAGGACAATAACAATCTGGAACTGAGGCTGAAGATTCACTACTTCAATGTGCCAGACAGTGGTGGTGCCTTCAAGATCACACTCTACGCACCATACATTGTGCTCAACCGCACTGGACTAGAGTTGGATATTCGCAGTAAGGCATACTTTGGCAGTACCAAGAGCGCTGCCGGACAGGGCACTTTCGCCGACACGGAAGAAGACGCTCGCAAAGCAACGCCATTCATGTTCTCTTTCCCGACCGACGACCGCAAGAATCGTGCTGTGCTGAAGGTTGGGAACAGTTCATGGTCTCAACCTGTGAGTTTCGACGCCATTGGGGCGAATGTCGATATCAAGCTTCCAGCAGAGAGCGGTCGGGCCGAGATGCACTGCGGCTTGACTGTGACAGAAGGAGAAGGCAAGTACAAACTCACTAAGGTTGTTAGCATCACGCCACGCTTCATCGTGAAGAACAAGCTTGCGGAAGAGATCCAGATTCGCGAGCCTGGCTCAAGCGATGCTACGACGCTGAAGCCTGGCGAGCTACACCCTCTGAGATTCCTCAAGCAAGCCACCGGACAGCAATTGAGTCTGTGCTTCCCAGGTGTCAACAACTCATGGAGCAGCCCATTCGATATTGCCAATGTGGGCAGCGTGCACATCAAGCTGGCCAAAGCTGGCGAGAGGCAAAAGCTGATCAGAGTTGAGATTCTGATGGAGCATGCTATGTTGTACTTGCATCTCAGTCTGGAGACAAAGCACTGGCCTTTCTCGATGCGCAACGAGAGCGACCAAGAATTCCTGTTCTGGCAGGCCAATCCGAATGTTGACGAGGACGAGGAGGATAGAACCTCGGGCTGGAAGCCCATCCGCTATCGTCTGCCGCCCCGCAGCATTATGCCGTACGCCTGGGATCATCCTGCGACCAAGAACAAGAACTTGATCCTCAGTGCCAACGGCAAGGAAAGACACGTGAAGCTCGCGGAGATCGGCAACTTGATCCCAATGCGTGTGCCTGGTCAGCCAGGGCAGCGCGGCAAGGAAGGACAAAAGATCATTGACCTCAACGTCATTGCCGATGGTCCAACCCAGACTCTGGTCATCAGCAATTACAGGCCCAAGAAGAGTCTGTACAAGCAGAAGTCTGCGACGTCGAGCCAGAGCACCAACGCAGGCTTTGAGGTCAAGGAGCAAGACGATAACGTCACGATGCGTGCCACTATTCGATTTGCGGGCATCGGGCTCAGCTTGGTCAACGGCCAGATGCGGGAACTGGTGTATGCAACCTGGAGAGACATCGAGCTGAAGTACACAGACTCGCCACTCTACCAGACCGTCGCACTCACCATCAAGTGGATCCAGATCGACAATCAGCTGTACGGTGGTATCTTCCCGCTCATCTTCTACCCAAGTGTCGTTCCGAAGACTGGCAAGGAGATGGAAGCACATCCGATCTTCAGGACTACGGTCACCCGCGTCAAGGATGACAGCTATGGCGTGCTGTACATCAAGTATGCTACGTTCTTGATGCAGCAGATGACGATCGAGATTGACGAGGATTTCATCTTCGCCGTGCTCGATTTCAGCAAGGTTCCAGGCGCCAGCTGGACCGAGCAGAAAGAAGGCCAGCTCGCACCCGCAAGCTTGGATATTCCCGAGCCAGAGCAAGGTGACGGCGGACAGGACATCTACTTCGAGCTCCTTCATTTGCAACCCATGCAGTTCGATCTGAGCTTCGTCCGCACCGAGCGTATCAACGCAGAGGACACCGGCAGCTCCAGCGGCAATCCGTTCATGTTCGCTGTCAACGTGCTTACCATGAGTATCGGAAACGTCAATGATGCTCCGATCCGATACAATGCTCTCATGCTTGAGAACGCGAGACTGAGCATGGGCGCATTGATGAGCAGTATCCAGAGTCATTACGTACAAGAGAGTTTGCGACAAGTCCACATTGTCATTGGATCTGCGGACTTCTTGGGTAACCCAGTCGGTCTTTTCAACAACATCTCTTCTGGTGTGGCAGACATCTTCTACGAACCATACCAAGGACTCGTCACGGATCGTCCTCAGGACCTCGGCGTTGGTATTGCAAAGGGGGCTGGCAGCTTCGTCAAGAAGAGTGTCTTTGGTCTTTCTGACAGTGTGAGCAAGTTTACTGGCAGTATCTCCAAGGGCCTGGCAGCGGCTAGCATGGACAAGGAGTTTCAAGACGCTCGGCGCATGTCGCGCAGCAGGAACCGACCAAAGCATGCCCTGTACGGTATCACTTCCGGCGGCAATGCATTCGCTACCAGTCTTGCGAGTGGTATCGGCGGACTAGCAAGACAGCCCTTGCAAGGTGCAGAGAAAGAAGGTGCAGCTGGCTTCATGAAGGGTGTCGGCAAGGGCTTGCTTGGTCTCGCCACGAAACCCGCCATCGGTGCATTCGATCTCGCCAGCAGCATGGCAGAAGGTGTCCGCAACACCACCACCGTCTTCGACCAGGAAGGCCTCGATCGCGTGCGTCTCACCCGATTCATTGGCACCGACGGCATCGTGCGACCGTACTCACAACGTGAGGCTCTCGGTCAATTCTGGCTCAAGACGCTCGACAACGGCAAATACTTCAATGAGAACTACATCGCACACTTGGAGCTCAACTCTGGATCGCAGGGCAACATTTCCTCGCCCATTTCGCCAACCTCTCCTAGCTCGCGCCAGAGCAGCGAGGCGACGATGCTGGTCGTCGTTACTTACAACTCCATCATGCTGGTTCGAGCTAAGAAGCTGACCAGTGAATGGGAGGTGTTACTGAAGGACATCCAGACGATTTCGAAGGAGAGGACGGGAATGAGTATTGTGCTGAAGGGTGGCACGAATGGGCCGTTCATTCCGATTGCAGATGAGGGAAGCCGGAACTGGTTGTATCGCCAGGTTGCTATTGCGGTCAATGCGTATAATGATCGATGGAACGCGAAGGGTTGAGGATGAAAGTGGGAGCGTATGAGATTCGATGGTATACTTGGGGTTCGAATTGAATTAGCGGCGATATCAGGAGCATGGTAAACGGGCGTGACAATAGCATATATGATAGCAAGTTGAGATTGAAGGTACACATCAAAGCATTTTGAGCATCTTCATCCCGCGTACTGCATGCATTGTGGTCGCCAACGATTGTTGAGATACATCGTTCTTGAGGCATGAGGATTATGTATCGTCTATATATCACTTTTATTTGCGCCAACATTTGACTGATATCGCCGACAGCTATTCAGACCTCTAGCAGCCAGACCATCATTGAGCCGGACCTCCCTTCCAAGCCCACATACAAAACTCATACGGCGCCGGCTCAGCCTCGCCCCAATCATCATCACTACTCTCCTGCGCCTCCTCCACGCACACCAACCCCGCCGCTTCAAACCGTTCCCACAGATCCCTAATATGATCGATATATGCGATTCTCACCGGATAGCAAATCACCACCCTCGCATCCGGACCCGGCGCCAACCACGCCTGAATCGTCTTCAACAATAGCTCTGGATGATCCTCGCTGTACACGACGTCCGCCGCGAGGATGATGTGTGCTTTTCGCGACGAGGGCACGATTTGTGGCTCCGTCGCGGCGAGCACGGGGTTGGAGAGGAGTAATTCCTCGGGCTGCGTCCAGTCGAGACATCCACACGTTGCTGTCGTCGCTTTTTCCGCCAGTAGCGTTCGGTTCATGTTGATGTTCTGCGCCAACCCGGGGACGATGGGGGCTAGGTCCGTGAGTATAACTGGGAGTTGCCATATCGCTGCGGCGGAGAGGCCGACCAGACCCGTGCCTGCACCGAGTTCAAGCACAGGCACAGAGTTCGAAGTGTTCTCTCGAGCGGTGCGGATCGATTGAGTGTCTTTCCATCGATGGAGGTGGTTCGCTAGGACGTATGACGAGCCCCAGGTTGCGAGGGAGAGGTTTTCGGCTTTTACGCCTTCTTTTTCGCTGATGTGGATGGAGAGTTTGGAGTTGGTTGGGGCATCGTTGGTTACGTTGAAGGGACTTATTAGGGAGCGGAATTTCATGGTGGGTTATTGATGCTGCAGAGTATACCTGGTTGCGGGAAGTCGAGGTTGTAGAGCAATTCTTTTGAGAGCGAGGGAGGGTCTGGTTCGGCCCGATGATCCGGGGGTTTTAGTCCATTCACTTACCATGGCAGGCTAAAGTGTAAGGCGCAGTGCATACCGAAGCTCACTGAGACAATGCTGATGTTGAGTAGTAGATCGAAGTTTGGTGTATTGGTGTGATGCACAACACGTCTACAACCAGACTACTGATCGAGAATTCTTCAGTCCATTCCCGGGTCTTCGATCTCCTCAACCACCCGTCCACTCCGCTGGGCTGCCTCAGCAGTTTCGCCGGGCATGCGATGACTGCGCTCGATCTCCTCCACAGTCCGCTTGCCCTCTTCTGTGGTGGCATCGATGACGCCCTCCTCCAAGCTCAACATGCCTCCATTGCCCAACTGCTCCACGATCTGTTCTGCCTCGTCCACACTCATTTTCGCCAATACCTCATTGACCTTTTCCAGGCTTCCACTCTCCAGAGCGCGCTGGAGACCCGGTGAGAAAGTGTCGAAGATCTCGCGGCTGGCCTTGGCGTCATCGTCCTGGCATTGATCCATAGGCGGTGGCGTGACGATGTTGATTTTAGTGTTGGGATCGACCGCATGAAGTTGGATAAGTTCTTTCTCGCCTTCCTGCTCAGCCTCCTTGGCGAGCTCGGCGGTCCTTGTGCGGATGCGCGCGTACGTCGAATTCACATCATCGAGGAAGAGCTTCCGCGCCTGGTGATTGTGGGTCTGTACACGTTGGAAGAAGAGGCCTACTCCGTCCTTGCCGAGTTGTCGACAGTATTGTAACAACAGAGCCTGGTGCACGCATTGCCTCGCATAGTCCTCGTCCTTCCTGCTTTTGGCGTTGGATTGCGCATTGAAGGCCTCCACCAGTAGACCGTCCGTCTCCTTCTCAGCAAGAATTTCCGGGTGGGCACTAATGAATTGCAACGATGCTTTGTAGTCGCCGTATGCGATCTTGCCAAACTGCTTGGCAGTCGCGGATGCAACGGGATCGTCATCGTCTTCGCCAGGAGCCTGATCGATAGATCCTTCCTCGATGTCTGCTTGGTAACCGGCGCCTGGACCGCCAATTTGTTGCACAGCCGGTTTGTTGAGTAGTTGTGGAGTGGTCGTTTTCGTAGCTGCCGGCACTGGAGCTTGCTTTGCGACATGTGAGCTGTTGAATCCCTCGTGTATTGACTCGCTGGTAATCTTTCCGCTCTCCTCTTTCTCCAAGCGTGCGACCTCTGCAAGCAACTTCACTTGTAGATCCTGGACCTTCTTCTCATGGTTCCCGACCTCCCGAATGAAGGCCGTATACCGTGCCGGGCCTTCTGCTTTTGTTTTGTTGACCTCTCCTCTGACCTGATCTACCAACGCTCCCATCATTTTGCTGTAAGTGGGCTGCTCTTGTCCAGTGTGCACGCCTTTCGGCGGAGTTGGTGGCACGTCAGGTCCCAGGCTGCCATCGCTCGTCACGTCCATCAAGCTATCGAACACGACCTCATCGATGTCCGAATCACCTTTCTTGCCTTCGATCTCAGATTTGTGACTCTCCAGCGCCTTCAGCAGTTTGTCGATTCGAGAGAGAAGACCATCGTTGATGATACGCTCGTAGCCAAGAGTTGTGATTTGGTGTTTGCGATCAATTCGCTGCTGATGAATCTGGTTTTGCTTCGCACGGATGAAAGACTTCTTGTCGACATTGGGATGGACCTCGATGTCGCTGTCGTCGGAGAGCTCGAGAGCATCCCACTTGCTGTAGTCGACCGGCATGGCTGTGCGTCTGTGGTATTCGAGGTGTGCTTTCGAGTGTCTGGCCGCTGCAAATTTGTTCGAGCGTGATCTCGCCGTAGTCGTCACGATGTCAGGAGAATGGTGCGTGAGTATGTGTTGTTGAAACAGTGATCTCGAACTCAGTAACTTCTGGAAACCATCGCGAAGTGCCCCGCCCCCGGCTCGCCCCGTGAATCTTCCGACACGATCAGTGAATGTGGACATAACAGGGCAGGACAGGAACATATTTGCGGCATCTACTGCTTGTGATGGCGGATCTTTCAGTCTGACGGACATTCAATCGAGTAATGGGGTATCAAGAATCTAGCAATGTGTTGTTGTCCCATCGTCTCTCCTTTCCGCATCAATCCTGGCGACTATCGTCGCTCTTGATCTCGAACACGTCGCCCGCCATCTTCTTCACACTCGCGTCGTCGACATTGGCCAACGCTTCTTTGATGGCTGCAAGGGTCTCGGCCTTGACACCTGTCCTGGCCTGGGAGTAGAGGTCCATTCCCGCCGGTGTGAACATTGTCTTCGCGAACACGGTGACCACCCATTTGTTGCCGCTGCCCTCTTCCTCGCCCCATCCCAGAATCTCCCAGTGGCTGCTCGCGATTGCAAGCCAGCCCTTTCCTCTCCAGTCCCATTCGCCTCTGCTGTTCGCGTTGGCAGCCTTGTCGACGCCACGGATCTCGGAGACCTTGTCGCTATTTCCTCTTTTCTGGTACGTGACCAGATCATCGATTCGGTCGGTCTGATCCTTTGCAATAGACGGCGATGATGGATCCAACGGCGTGTATTGAATGCGAACGTTCTTCTTGTCCTTCCAGAGTGGCAGCGTGGAGTGGGTAACGTGCCATGTCTCTGCCAGCCACGGGATAGTCGGAGTCTGAAATGTCGCAGGCTGTGGAGCGGACGAGAACGTCGGTGGGCGCAGACTGATCGGAGCCATTGCTGACGGATTGTGTGTTGGTGGGGAATCGCACACTTGCGAATGCGAAGGTCTACATGGCGATGGAGGTGAAGGGAGACAAAGCAACGGCGATGTTCACTCCCGACTGCAAGTTCCTTGGCAACGGTTTGTCGTGGTTCCTGCTGCTGACCTCACCTCCCGTCATGCCCTTGCTCGGGCAACTTCACTTGAGTTTCCACGCAGTCATACACTAGCCGTCCATTGACTCATCCTTTCGGACTTCTGGTTATCTGCATATACAAAAGCTGCACCTCTGGAACTGCTGGACTCTGGCATCTACCCTCGACCTTACCTGAGCGCATATGCCAAAGAAGCGATCCTCTAACTTCAAGCAACTCCAAGGCTCTTCCAGTGGCAAGCCATCGACTGATGGCAACGATGGCAAGCCCACAGTCAACGAGCGCCTCGGCGAGTTGAGAAAGATCGAAGGGAAGGATGCTGCGCGGAGGAAACGTGAGCTAGCAGAAAATGTGAACCAAAGGTCTGTCCCTCCCCAATTGAACGGCATCCTTGGAGTACCGGAGTCTGCGCCTCCTAAGCCTAAGCGTGGTATTCGAACGCGAATTCCGAATCGCACACCTGGTCCTGCACCGCCTGGAAGCTGGTTGAAGCGGCCAGCATGGACCCCAATAATGACTCTGCGTGGAAGACGTAGGAGAATTGGCAAATCGAGCCTGGCTGATGATGATCGCAGTAGACCGGCCCAGTTGTTGAGGTTCACCCACTTGTCAGGCATTGAACACGATACTACAGCACCCGAACAACCTCCCAGCCTTCTTCACTTGGCCTTGAAAACGGCTGCTGAGCAGTGGGAGCTGTTCGATGAGGATGATCTGCCTGACCTTGCTGCCGAACTACCGCTGCGACTCCGAACACGACTACTGAGCTACATTGGCTTCTATGGTCCAGCTATCAGCATGTCCGTGCTCGAATCTATGTTGTGTGGCGACGAAGCAGTAACGCACCTGGATCTTGCGGGCCTTGTGGGACACAGTAACTTGACGATGTCACGTCTTGCGAAGTTCTCAAAGACCTTACCTCCCAAGGCGCAAGAAGTCTTGCCCGAACATGCCGTATTGGACTCTTGGGATCAAGACGATACTCTCGAATCGGCGCTGACGCAAAGCCTCTCTGTGTCCCGCTTTGCTCAGCTCACGCATTTGTCTTTGTCACATCCTCCAATCGGAACAGGAACCGCTTGGCGCGACTTGCTATCGTTTTCTAAACATAACCCAGCTTTGACCCACTTGTCGCTTGCATTTTGGCCACGTCCCACGCTCACGCCGAACTTGGCCACTGCTACTGTTTCCAGTCAGCACAGTCCGGATGTCAGAGCTGGCGGATCCCACTTTTATTCCGGTCTCGACCAAGACCTAGACGAACCTGCGTCTATCCTTCGGCAGCTCAGTGGCAACCTTCTCCGTCTGCAATGGCTCGACCTGGAAGGATGCGCAGAGTGGATACCAGCTCTTTCAGTCCATGCAGAGAGATCGGCCCTGCATTCCATGAATGAATCTTCCTCCGATTCTTGGAACAGCCAGTCATCCACATCAAGCATATTCATCAGCAACTGGAAGAATCTGTTGTACCTGAATTGCCGACAAGGGTGGCTACCTTCAATATCGGGTCTGAAGTCCTTACCATTACAACCTATGCCACAGGAACGAAGACATGTGGTGCACAGCTATTTGAAAAGCTTTGATCCATTTGAGCTACTGAAAGCAGAGAATGTAGAAGTCGATGTCTCCGGGGTCGATCGGCGTAGGGCTGAGATATGGCTTGAGCTCGAGGAGCGCATTTCTGCTACGGAGCAGAAGATCAACCAGATCAGGCGTGTGCATGCTTGCAAGCCCGTTGTGTTCGACCATGGATGGGTGAAGAAGGCGTTTTGAAATGAAGAGGTATCAAGACGCCGGGTTCTCGACCTGACATCGTCGTTAGCTCGAAGTCACATTTTGAGAGCATTGTAGCAGCATTACCTCTTGGAGTGCCAGTCACATGCCTACTTGCCATCCTCAGTGTCGGCTTCATCCTCCTCCGGCACAGCCTCCTCCGCTTCCTGCGCTTCGTCCGCAGCCTCCGCCTCGTGCGCCGCTTCCTCCTCAGCTTCCTGTGCTTGCTCCTCCTCCAGTGCGTCCTGGCAGATCTCGTCGAAGTTGTCGTCGAAAAAGCCCATGATGACTTGGACTGTGCGGGTATTGTCGAAGGTCGAAAGGTGATTGAGATGTTGTGAGGCGGATGGTGGGTTGAGGTATCCTTGGTGTTCGATGTTCGTCAGAGGAGAACACTAAACGTGCAGGATGCGAGTGCTTTATGTGGCGGCCAGGCCAAGACGGCAGGCTGCTGAAGCAGGTATTCAACCCTACGCATTATATCAGGTGGCGGCTTTGCCATTCACCTCTCGAGATGCACGGCTCCGACGACTATCTGCTACATTGCTTGTCAATACATGGCTCTGGCGCGCATGGCCCTATCAGCCGCAGTCCTCTTCGCATCTCACATTTGCGAAAATTTGGATCCCAACGATCTCTATCGAGCATAACACATACTCCAGAACCTGCGAACATGACGCTAAATGCCCGCATGTCTCAAGCCGCCTCGATGTCTCAGCTCTCACCAGTTGCAATTTGCAACAGAGATCGACTCCATATGCATGTCTCACACGCAAGAGGGGGCATGCAAGTCTTACGATACAGCGCAAACAACGGCACGCCGTCGCCAGACATAGCTGTCGCAATGTCTGCGTTGATACTTAATGGCAGGTCTCCCTGGCACCGGTCGATCTAGCCACATCTCTCACAATGGCCATCTCATGCTTCACACTCCCCACGGGGAACCCGTTCAAGCGGCTCCAGACAAGAGTCCATCGCCGCTCCAAAATTGACGAGATCCCTGAAGGGAGACGTCCATCTTTTGACCAATTTCTTGACGACCACTACGCTGCGACACAACAACGACACGACTCTCCCCGAGACCAAGAATCGATGTACGACGTGGATCCTGACAATGCGTCCAGCCCAGACCGTAGAACAATCTATCGCTACTCCTCGAATGACACCGTCAGCGTAGTCAACACCGATAACGATCCTCGCTCACCGCTCCCAAACCATGAGAACGGTCGTCCACGTTCACCGATTCCAACCATATGCAGCTTCATGGACGCCGCTTCTGAAGAGACCATCATCATCCGCTTCACCACCAATCGTCAGCGGGACTCCAAAGATACCGCAAATATCCCCTCTCTACCTCTCGAACACGCTCTGAAAACATGCGTCAACTCCCACCCAGCCATAGTCGACAACCCACCTCCATTCGCCCGCTACTCCGAACCTCCCATCTCCCACCAGCTCACGCTCACCAGCCCAGCCGGTACCTCTCCTCGACCACGTCTCAAACGTCCACGATCCCTCCACCACCTCCTTCATCAACGTACCCAACTCCTCGCCTCTCGCGAACGCCTGGTCGACCGCCTCGAGGCCACAACGCAAGATCTCTCCTTCACCACGGAGAAACTCGACCTCGTGCAAGAGGAATTGGCCACTCGCGAACAGCAAGTCTCCGGACTGCGACTCCAATTGGGAAGCTTAGATGCGGAGCATAAGGGCCTTCTCCGCTCGTCGACCGCCACGAATGCGGAATTGAGGGAAGTCAAAGCGGAGCATGAGGCGTGTGGACGATGGTCCGGGCTGGGGAGGAAGATGCCGTGGTTGAGGCGGTATCGAACGGACCTGAGGATGAAAGTCGCAGGTTTGGAGGCGGCGTTGAAGACTGCAAAGTCGGAGGTTTGGGCGATGCATGCGCGGTTTCGGACGCAGGAGGCTGAGATTGCGGGGTTGAAGGAGGTGGTGGACGTGCAGAAGGAAGCGATGCAGGTGAAAGATGAGGCGTTGGGAGTGATAAAGTCGGAGTTGAGTGATGTTTCGGGACGGTTGAAAGTCGCAGGAGAGGCGTTGAGGAGGGAGAGGGAGGTTGGAGATGGGGCGAGGGAGCATTGTCGGGTTTTACATCTGGAGATTGCGTGTCTGAAGCATCGCGACAGTGCGAAGACGGTATGAAAGCGCGGTGAAAGAGGGCATGATGAATGATGCTTGGTGGCCGACATTTGTGCTATGCGCTTCTTAGACTGGTGCAGATTGGGTTGCATGCGGTGTACAGTACCTTGCTGGACCTTATTCGGACATCGATATAATCTCATGCAGTTACAGTGTTTCTGGTCGTTCAACGTCCATGTTTGGCAGTTACCCCTTTCTCGTTCCTTCCTCTTGGTACAGCACATGCCGCTAAGCGGCTTTCCACGCCACGAACGATCAACATCACAGCGCGTCGACGCCCCCATTCTGCACGACCGGCTCAACCCAAACCCTCTTATCCCACTCCACATTATCCAACCAACTCAGAAAATCCGCATCATTGGCAATCGGAAATCCCCACCCTCCCTCGTCTACTCCCGCCGTCAATCCATCCGGCATCGACATCGGCGGCGCCGTCATCGTAGGCGATAAAATCTGATCGAGAACTTTCTTCAACGCCCGTCGTCCTTGGTCGCAGATCGAAAAGTTCCCTTCGCCCGGTCCGACGGCTGCGAGGGCGGAGATGAAGACGCTGAGGTCTTGGACTGTTTCCGAGCGAGGGAGGATGGTAGGCGTGTATTGTTTCGTTTGTTCTTGCTTGAGGAGTTCGACGGCGAGGACGCCGGCTGCTGGGAGGCCGTTGAAGGCGAGCTGGGAGATGGTAAGGTCAGTTCACTGCAGCGATATATCCGCTTGATAGTGTGACCTACAAGGTAGACGAGATCGCCTTGAAAGTCGCGGAAGAAGTCACGTTTCGACTGTGCGAGGAGTACGAGTTGCAGCATCCGACGAGAGACCGGTATCAGCTGCTTTGTGTCGGTCTTGAGCCGACTGATCAGCGCTCTCTGTAGTTGGAATTCGGTGTGTGCCATTCCCGTCTGAATGCTCAGCATGAAGATGACGTTGACCTGTCGCGGGCCTGTGTTTCGAGGATACAGAGGGTGGAGAGAAGTGGTAAGATCATACCCGAGGGAAGTATTGGACCCGTCAAAGAATTGCTCGGGCGTGACCCTCATGAAGTCGGGAATCGTGTCGTTGATCCGGTCCATCTTGGCTCGGACTCGTTCGGCTTGTAGGACGATGTCATCCTCTCCTGAGCCGAGCGCAATTTCCAGGATATCTTCGCGAAGACGACAGTGCTGGAACCAGACTCGGATCCACGTGACTCTGTGAAAGTTTCCGGAAGTGTTCCAGCCGTCTGAATCTAATTTTGCTATGGCGGCAGGAAGAGCTTCTCCTTCGCTGAAAAGTTGCTCGTCGGAGAGATCAAGAGGTGGTTCCATCTTGCAGTAGCGATGAGACAACCTCGGAGGGCGTCCTAGAAAGGTCGCAACTACCTTGTCATGGCCGTACGCCGAGATGAAGATTTTCTTGCGCATTTCCGCGAGCCAGAAAGGCGTCTTTGCATCGGGATAGTTGCCTTGATGTAGTCCCATGGCTACGATGGAATCGCAGACCTCACCTAGGCGTTGCCATGATGCGTAATGGGCGTCTCCTTTGATACATTCCAAAAGGATCAAATCTTCATACATGAAGCAGAGGTAAATGTCGTTGAGAACCTCGCTTTCGTAGCAAAAGCAGAGACAGAAGTCGGACGCTTTTCGCATGCGCTCGGTGAAGGTGATTCGGTCGACGTACCTATTGCGGATGCTGTCGAATATACTATCCCAATTGTTGAGATTGGCAGCGATCAGACCAACGAGCGTCATAAGGACTCCAACGACTTCCCATCGCAGATTCTGTCCGGATGCACTTCGGGCCCATTCGCGAGCGGTCATCGAGCCATCGACTTTCAGAGGTTTCCGAGTGTTCCGCCAAACCTGTTCCGACAACGCTCGAAGTTGATCAGGTCGACCCTCTGTCAATAATGGGCCGAATTGGTCCCACAGTTCGTCCAACCAGACCTGAAAGATCGGCTGTTTGACCAGAATGCCATCGGAGGTGTCGAACCAGCGTTCGCAAAATTTCCGATAGATTGGTAGGTCTCGGAGCATCGATAATACTTCGGCACCCTGTTGAATCTTATCTGCCGATAGCGCCGGGAGACGAGGTAGGTCGTCCACATCGGGGGAGTCAATTATGCTTGAGTTTTCGGTATACACCGCCGAGTAGCTGGTTGCACCGAGAAATCCCGCCCGGGCGTCTCTGTGTGACATTGAACTTTCGTTACTCGCGTATATTGACGATGCTCGAGACTCTGCTGTTGATTCCGATGTAGATGTCATAGGCTGTCGTAGCAGCGACTGTACCATCGTTGGCTGTCCAAGCGAGGAGAAGTCGTTCGTAGAAGGCGGAACGGAATCTTTCAATGTACGCTGTCCTTCCACGGGCCGATGATCGATCCGGCCATTGAGATGCTGCGATTCAGATGCAGTAGGATATGGTTCGACCAGAGGTCGTCTGGGAGAAGAGACCGAAGACCTGTTGGTCCGACGTGGTCCGATTATGGGAGAAGTCCGTGGCTTAGTCAAAGGTGCTGGGTGGTATATGCATTGATCGGGCTTGTTTCGACGTGCACATCGTCCACAGACTGGACTATTGTGATCGCAACGAAGCTTGCAACGTCGACACTGTTCGATCGGCGTTAGGGAAGCGGTGATGGACGACCAGCTGAGCGTTTGACAGGCTACCATACCGGTTCGCAGCTGAAGAGCTTGCCATTGCGCCGATAAGAAGGCGTGACCGAAGTGGGGAGTACCTCTGATCCCGTTACTGCCATGTTGCCGTCCATTGCCAAAGGCAAAGGCGTCGGCGGCGGACCAGATTACGTCGAACCGATCGACCAGGCAACGAGATTCTCGATCACGAACGATGCTTCATTCCGGGGAGCAGCATAAGACCAGGCGGCAGAGCTCGGCAGTCGAATCAGATGCGGATGCCTGAGGTCGGATGATGTTTTTCTCGACAAGGCATTCTCCGACCGCCAGGCGTAAGGATCACTCAGCAGAGGCGGACAGGTGACAGAAGGCGAAGGAATCATCGTGTTCGGTATTCAACAAGAGTAATGGCATTGTTTCCTGCCTCCACCTCGGCCATGGTTGTGGTAAGCTTCGGCTCTCAAAGACGCGAGACAAGCACGGAGTTCGACATCGGAGATCAATATCGCCGGCGTTCAGCTTGAAGGAGTCGACGAAGCTCCAGAGTGGCCAACCGGTCGAATTCCGCATTTCCCGATTTTCCGAAAAGTGCAATTCTCCGTTAGTGCGATTTTCGCAGATATAAAGAGATTCTTACGAGTTTATTCGGGTGTATTCTACACCTTTTTGTACTCGCCGTCGTCTTTTTCGCGTCTATTACTATTGTAGTTAAGAGATAGACGTTACTCCCTTACTATTAGCTAAGGTAATTACGCCCGTGCTAATCGAGTATTCGTAGTTCGAAGCTCGAAGTTCGAAGTTTAAAGTTTAGGATTAGAGTTTTTACTATAACTTCTGTCCGCTACTAAGACTTTTGTTAAAATTCCATAGCGAAAAAGCAATGTCTACGAGATATAGACATATCTCGCTATCGCGTCCGTAACGACGATATTCGTCTCTTACAATATTATCTATCTCTCCGTAGATACGCACCGGCGTCTATATATAGGGGCACGGCGTCTATATATAGGGCTTCCGGCGCATATATACTATAGGACTTCTAGCCTCTATAGATAATTTCGCGCTATCGTAGGAACGCGTTTTCGGAAATCGGGAATTCCGGAATTCGACCGGTTGGCCACTCTGGGCCTATATAGAGTCGTCTCCGGCCGAACACCGTAACGCCGATGATGATGATTGGTCGACAACTAGAACTACGGAATTCGATCAGGCCCCTCCCACGTCGAACGCCGGCAACGACGCTTTTGCTCCTGACTTTTCGGTTCTCAACACCAACTCTTCCTCAACCCTCTGCAAGCCGAGCGTCTCTCCAACATGACGCATCAAAGACCCGAAATTGCAATTCTCTGAGTCACAGAATACACCGCCCGCCCATCAAAGTGACACTGCTCGCCAGCAGGAAGGAATCACTCACGATGAGCCACAACTTCCTAAAGCAGCAATGCCTTTCAATCGAACGTGGGAGTCAGATGAGCTCCATGCATAGCCACGCGGCGATGGCCAGGGTGATCGCCAATCGCATCTTGACCAACGTCGTTGCCTGAGTCGTTTTGAGCCATTGGACAAGCTCCATGCGTTCTCAAGCGTCGATCCTGCGAAGGGCTGACCCTTCGGAGTTCGGTCGACGATGCACGTCTCAGCTGTCTACCCAACGTCGTCGTAAGAAATTTCGCTGCCTTGCGGGATATAGCATTGGGCGGATTGATCTCCGATGAGGTGAGCAGGAGGGACATATAAAGATGCTGGCCGTCCGTGGTCTTTGATCGAATACTTCCTTCAACATCAACATCAATCGTCTCGTCTCGAATCCAATACATATACTCTTCAATCCAATCAACAACACTGCGACTAAAACCACATCTCAATCAACCACACCGACAGAAAAGAACATCCCACATCCAACACCACTTCAATCAACGACCAAGACAACAACAACACCAACAATGTCTCCTTCCAAGACTCAATCCATCTCCTCCTCCTCCTCCTCCTCCGGCTCCTCAACCACATCCACCTCCAGCCGGTTCTCCACCCTCAAAGCCGCCTTCAAATCCACCGTCCTGACGCTGCCGTCCGGAATCGACAGCTCTCCCTGCGCCTCAAAGTCAAAAGGTAGCCCGTCCTTGCAAGAGCCGTCCATCTCGATCCATGAAGCTAATGTTCTTTTCTGCCATAGATCAATCGAAACAAGACTTCACACCGACCGTCTATGGTCTCGGCTCGCAGTTCCGTGTTGGCGGGCATTGAGTGTCGAACACCGAACATGGTACCGTACATGCCGCCTTGTTAGTGAGCGATGGCACGATACATGCCACCGTACATGTCAGCGACCATGGCCACCATTCCGGGTTCTTGATATTCCGGGTCCTTGATATTTTGCTTGCACGGCGTTCAAAGGAATGTTCTCATACGTGACGGACTGGAGTATTAATCCTTCGCAGACCGGGTTGAATCTTTTTACAAGAATCGGACCTAGAATTCAGCATGAAGACTGTGACCATCGGATCACAATCAAATCAATATCATTCACTTGTCATCAATTCTTGGGGTATATCGTCAGTTTCCACCACCTCGACCACTCTCACTCCCCTGTCCCGAGCCCAAACACCTCCATGCCCTTTCTCACATCCGCCACAATCTCCTCCGCTTCCTCCCTCGTCGCCGCCTCAAAGTCATACCTCTTCGTCTCCTTTTCACGGAACACCAATATCCTCACCATCTTCGGGTGCTTCCGACTTACTTTGGCACCAATCACTGAACTCATCGGCACGTTCGTCACTTTACCCGTTGGCGCAGCTAGTGATCCCGGAGCTGCGGGCATGACGGTGACGTACTCTGGAGTGATGATCAATGTTCGAGGGTGCGTGGCGGCGAAGCTGAGCGGTTGTTTGCGCAGGACATTGTAGCGTTTGCCCTCTTGTCCAATACCGAGGATGTGCGATGTGGTTTGTTGCAGATCGGCGGTGTTGGAGCGTTGTTGTTGGGCGGTGAGAGGGTACATCAGGCCTTTCATGCCCTTTTTGCGGGCGTGGGATGGCGTGGCATTGGCGGGTGTCATTTCAAGAGGAGCGTTCGGAGAGGAGCTGCCGGGTGAGCCGGAGAGGCCCATGCCTGTGCCTGGAAAGCGCCGTTGGACGAGATCAAGTTGAAGACGGTCACCGAGAGCCTCGATGGTGCGGTCGGGTGGTGCTACCGTTTGCGTGCCATGAACTTTGAGAACATAGAGGGCTCTCTCGAGTCCCAGACGAGTACACGTTGACTCAAAGATCTCGGCAATGTAGCTGTCTGTCGTCGTTTGAAACCGTTCAGATCGGATCGCAAACGTTTGTAGGTCTGTGTGATGGACGATGACGGTTCGAGGGGCACCAGTCTTCGATGCGCCTTGCCGCGCTTCGCGTTGTGGAAGATCGAGCCGGGCGGAGGCGTCCTTCTTCAACGCACTCGGTACGAAAGAGGGACCTGTAATCGGATTGCGAGCAGGATTAAAGTTCGGGACAGTAGGTGCTGATGGTCCGTCTGATGTTCCTCTTCTCATCGGCGCGGGAGGCATCCGAGGCGCCGAGTCGCTTTGTGAAGGTGTCGCAGAGGCGGCTGCTGCGGGCTTAGGTGCCTCTCCAAGCTGAGGTGTCAGCTGCTCATTCTCCTTGAACTGTTCAGGTGTTGCCTTAACCAGACCAAATTCATCCCAAGGCTTGTCCCTCGCTCGGCGTTGGGGCGGTCTGTTGTTGTTTGAGGTAAAGTCCACGACTGGTCGGGTGCGCGCGAGAGCTGGGAAGTCGAAGTCGATCTCTTCGTCTTCCACTATACGTAATGTCCAAAGATTGATGTTGCCTTCGTCGGACTTCAGCGGTGGCTTGAAGTCCTCCTCCACGTACCTCCACAACGCGAGACCGATGAGCTCCGAGACAGTGATTGGACGATCATCCTTGGTACGTCGCAATGGCACTTCGATAGGCTTTGTGGGTGTCTCCGAGAACGGCGCATATATCTTGATCCACAGAGGGTTTGGTTCGTCTTTGCCAGACAGGACTGCGAATCGCTGGAACGGCTTATCATCCGCCGCAGACGGACTTCCCTTCAACATCATGCTGATCATCGACAACGGCTGAGCCATGCTCATAGGTCTTTGGCCTGGAGGTAGTTTAGGCAGCTTTGGTAGCAATTCCCTCTGCTGCTTTCTGGGCGAGTTGTTGGCTGGCGTTATGGCAGAAGGCATTTCCGGCCGACGTAACGGCGATGTCGATATACCGCTATTAGCGCCTTGTATACCCAGCATCGACGGTGAGTCGGCCGTTCCTTCGAACTCATCGCTCAAGTCTGACGCCTCGCCAACGTCAATATCGTCATCGTCTTCCATGTAATTGTTGCCGTCACCTTCCTCCTCCATAATGTCGTCTTCGACAGCCAACATGCTTGGACCTTTCCCGGGCCTGCCGGGAAGCTTCCTCTTAAAGGTAGCCGGCGCGACATCGTTGTCACTTGACATGTCCGAGCTTGTGGCAGTGTCCCTTCTCGCTCGCTGCTTGATTGCTTCGACCGCACCCGCACTGCCGCTACGCAGTCGCTGCAGCGTAGTCTCAGGTGGCCGCGAGGGACTTGTGATAAGCAATGCTGGACCATCGTCAACCAGAGGACCCGCTTCTCGCGGTGGAGAAGAGTGAGCTCGGTGTCGGACGGGCATCTTGCTGAACTTGATGCTCTGCGCTGGGCCCTTTTCATCCTCATCACTATCGTCGCTTAGATCAGAGCTATCATCCTCTTCAATCTGCTCTTTCCGACGTCTCCTTTCGCGCTTCCTCTCATTTCGCAGACCCGTCGGGCCCAAGGTATCCTCACTGCCCTGGCCTGTAACCATGCCTCTACCCTCTTCATCCTCGAATTGCCCAACCGTGGGCCTTCGCTGTGGGCGATGGAAGTATTCATTGCTGAAGTCAGAGGTGCCTGTCGGTATCGGTGGTGAATAGCATCGCTTAATCGCGGCCGTGTCTGGGACCCAGCCCGCGGTGCGAAATGCTGGATTGTTCAGCACAGCAGGGTTCAGATTGATCAATCGCTCGCCCACGCCGTCATGGATCTGGTTGAGATAGCCCAGGCGGAGCTGATAGATCGAGAACTCTTCGTTCATAAGGAGAGACATTGGTGTCGGGTATGCCAGACCAGCTGGCGCGTAATCGGTGACTTCACATGTTGGTGAAAGGAGCTGGGTTTTGAGGCAAGGCAGATGTGGGGTGAGTGATTTGTGGGGTGCGGTGCCTGGATTCGAATCCCTCACGCCGATCACTTTCAGGAGTCATGTGTACAGCAGTACGCGGCGTCAATACACAATAGATTTGGTGTACTATTGTAAGGGAGGTTTCTCACATTCACAGCTCACATCCTAAAGACACCAAACTTCGTCTCCTTCGTCTCGACACTGCCCGTCATGGCAGCATTCAAACCCATACCCAAGACACGCCTGGTATGCGAAGGTGGAATTACACCATCGTCCCACAACCGTGCTGTTCCAAACGTGACCTCGCTTTCGCGCTCGATCCTCGCCTTCAGCTCGGGATCGACCTTCTTCCCAACAGCAGCCATGACATTCGTCAATTGTTCAGCCCCCATGACACTCGTCTTAGCGGAGGGCCAGCTCCACAAGAACCTCGGACTGTACGCGCGACCGCACATGCCGTAATTTCCGGCACCAGCAGAACTTCCCACCAAGACGGTGAACTTGGGCACGCTGGCACATGCCACCGCAGTGACCAGCTTCGCTCCGTTCTTCGCGATACCTCCCTTCTCCGCATCCTGGCCAACCATGAATCCGGAGATGTTCTGCAAGAAGATGAGAGGGATGTTGCGTTGACAGCAGAGTTGAATAAAGTGAGCGCCCTTCAGACTGCTCTCGCTGAACAAAATGCCGTTGTTCGCGATGATGCCAACTGGGTGGCCTTGGATCGTGGCAAAGCCGGTTAGGAGAGAGGTGCCATAGCTAGGCTTGAATTCCGAGAACTCCGAGCCATCGACAATGCGAGCGATCACATCGTGCATGTTTATGCTCTGTTTGAGATTTGTGCCGACGATGCCGCCGAGCTCTTCGATGTCGTAGAGCGGCTCTTTCCACTCCTGTTTTCGAGACGGGTTCGGTGCGGTAGGGTAGTTGAGGTTTGAGATGCTTCGGCGGGCGAGGACCAGTGCGTGCGCATCATCCACTGCTAGGTAGTCGGTCACGCCGGATACTTCGGAGTGAAGCTTGCCACCACCGAGCTCTTCGGCAGTAACCTCCTCACCCGTCGCGGCCTTCACAAGTGGTGGACCTGCGAGGAAGATTGTGCCCTGCTCAGCAACGATGATACTCTCGTCACTCATGCTGGGGATATATGCCCCTCCAGCTGTGCACGAGCCCATTACCACGCTGATTTGTGGAATGCCCATAGCACTCATGTTGGCCTGGTTGAAGAACATGCGGCCGAAATGATCTCTGTCGGGAAATACGTCCGCTTGGTTGGGTAAATTGGCACCACCAGAGTCTACCAGGTATATGCAGGGCAGACGATTTTGTTGCGCGATCTCTTGCGCTCGGAGATGCTTCTTAATGGTCATGGGGTAGTATGACCCTCCTTTTACACTGTTGAACGTCAGTACTTTGTGCTGTACCTCGGAAGGGCGGGGTCCAACATACGTGCTATCGTTTGCGAGAATGACACACTGCACGCCCTCGACCGTCCCGATACCAGACACAATACCAGCAGCTGGAACATCCTCACCAGGGTACATGTCATGAGCAGCCAACGCACTGAGCTCGAGGAAGCTTGTGCCCGGATCGATCAAAGCCGTAATTCGATCTCTAACCAACATCTTTCCTCGTTCCACATGCTTCTTTCTTGACTTTTCCGATCCTCCTTTTGATGCAATTGCGTGCAGTTCCGCAAGTCTAGCGGTATATTCCCCCATTGCGGCCGCATTCTCCTTGTAACCATTGCTTGATGTATCCACTGTAGTCTGAATGATTGACAATTGAGCGGCTTGTTGAGGACTCGAGTATGTTGCTGCCGTTCGTCGTTGGTATCGGCATTGGATTGGAGCTGTGATTCTTCTGCGCGGGATGTGGTGGAGCGATCGCGCGAAGGCTCGCGACGGCAATAACGAGGCCATGGTTCCCGTTGTTCCTCTCTCACCTCCTCTTACATTTGCAAGCAAAATTCAACGTGGAAGCATCAAAATCTCGAACAGGCCACCAAGCAGCTGGTCGTCTTGGTCGTTGAAAGAAGATCCATCCCTTGAACCGAAGAGCGAACGCGGCTACCCTCGGACTTTGGGTGGACATTCGTCTCGGATCCGCGCCCCTCGGTCTTTCCCCAGATTTGGACAAGGTACCTTTTGAGCTACTCCACTATTCCGATCGACCCTGGCACATGGTGTTCCTACTTGTGTTTTCTCTTCCGACATTCGTTCTCTTTCTCCTCGACATCCTCTGCTCGACGTTGCAGAAAAATGTCTCTCATATCACCCGTCAGGACAGCTCTGTCGACCGCCCCCCGAGCCTCCATACAACGAACAGCAAAGCCACTCTTGTCGGCATCATTACAACGACATGTCTCCCACGCCGCCCAATTCAAGAAACCCTCGAAACATCCCAAGGGCTTCGTAGTTCCCAACAACGACGAACTATCAGAACTCCGGGAACGAACTATAGAATTCGTCCGCCGGGAAATTCCATGGGAACTCGCTCAAGCGACCGACCAAAAGAACGAATTCCCGAACGAACTATGGGCCAAAATGGGCGACGCGGGCTTGCTGGGAATTACAGCGGACGAAGACTACGGTGGACTGGCAATGGGATACCAGGCACATTGCATCGTGCTCGAGGAGTTGAGTCGAGCTTCTGGTAGTATTGGGTTATCGTACGCCGCGCACTCGCAGTTGTGTGTCAATCAGTTCCAACTACATGGCAACGACGAGCAGAAGAAGAAGTGGCTGCCGGGCTTGATTTCCGGACAGAATATTGGATCGCTGGCTATGTCGGAACACACTGCGGGTAGCGATGTGGTCAGCATGAAGACGACGGCCAAGAAGGTCGATGGTGGATTCCAGCTCAACGGTGGCAAGATGTGGATCACCAACGGCCCGGATGCGCATGTGGTCATTGTGTATGCGAAAACGGAACCCGATGCTGGAAGCAAAGGAATTACTGCTTTCATCGTCGACACATCCTCCCCTGGCTTCAGTGTCGCCCGCAAACTGGACAAGCTGGGAATGCGAGGATCCAACACCGGCGAGCTTCTCTTCGACAACGTGTTCATCCCAGAATCAGCCATGCTGGGCCCGCTGAACCGTGGAGTCAAGGTGTTGATGGAAGGTCTAGACCTGGAACGGTTGGTGTTGTCCGCGGGACCTCTCGGCCTCATGCAAGCCGCACTAGACTGCACTCTTCCATACGTCCACGAGCGGAAGCAATTCGGTGTCCCGCTGGCACACAACCAATTCATTCAGGGAAAGCTCGCAGACATGTACACGAAGTACCGTGCCAGCGCGGCCTTCACCTATTCAATCGCTCGCGCTATTGATGAAAGCCACGAGAAACCGGATATTCGAACCGTAGACTGCGCCGGTGCGATCCTTTATGCTGCAGAGCGAGCGACGGAATGTGGCATGGACGCCATTCAATGTCTCGGCGGGATGGGATATATGAACGAAATGGAGGCAGGGAGAATCATGAGAGATGCGAAGTTGTACGAGATCGGAGCTGGCACATCCGAGATCCGACGAATGGTCATCGGAAGAGCATTCAACAAGGAATTCGCAAAGAGATAGGGCCAGATAGCCATGAAGAAGTGATATGCCAACAGTGCAAGCTCCATCGAGCTCAAGGGGCTTTTCTTCCATCTACTGCCGACGAGATCTAGGGTCAAAAGCATCCCTCATCCTGAAGTCCCGTTGCTCCTTCGTACCCAAACTGCCTCCTCCGCCCTCATTCCTGCGTTCCCATCCTCCCAACCTCACGACCAGTGCCGTCGCATTGTCCGCCTCACCAGCCGTCTCCACCGCGAAGCTAATCAATTTCTGCGACGCCTCGACCGGCGTCCGCGCCTCCTTGACGATGTCGACAATCTCCTGGTCTTCCAGATGGCCCGAGACTCCGTCCGAGACGAGAACCATGAAAGCGTAGCCGGCCGGAGGGAGTTGAACCGTAGTGATCTGTGGCTCGGCCGAAACTCCAATGCGCTTGCTGCCAACATCGCCGAATGCTCGGGTATTGGCTAAGCCAAGGACTCGCTCCTCGCCGAAACTATCGGTGACGAACGAGGTAGCGTACCTGCGCAGTCGGGTGGCTTCTGTGGGGAGGGAGGGATGATGGTTGGAGGTCAGCGGGATCGCGGCGCCGTCTTTCGTTTGACACAGTAGGATTCGGGTGTCGCCGACGTGGGCGGCTATCAGGGTGCTGGGGCTGCTGGGGTTCCAGAATGGAGTGGTTGATGGAGTTGAGACCAGAACAATCGATGCGGTTGAACCTCCCTTAAAGCGTGTGTCTCCGCCGATTGGTGCGTTGAGATCCGGCGAGGAACCTCGAGACGCAGGCCGGGTCCGTAGATTCTGACTAGCGGGTCGGTCTGGGTTGGAGAGGATGTCGTTATCGTTCAGCGGCCTGTCGGAAAGTACTGGGTCGTCGAGTGATGACCGCTGAGCTTGCTGTGCCTTTTCGTTGACCTCCTTGGTATGCTTTGCGGCTTGGGCCGTCGTGAAGTCGAGGTCGGCCTTTAGAAATGCATACGAGAGTACAGTCTCGATAGAACTGTGGTCCAGCATTTTCGATGATTCGTCTCGTGCCATCGCTGGGAAGTATTCCGGCCGGAAGCGCTTAAAGTAGCCTCCCACAGTCTCTTTCCATGAACTCACCAGGCTCTTCTGCAAATCCTCCGGATCCATCTCTCCCATGATGCCACCGGATGTGTCGTAGCCTTCTCCACTATCCTGCAATGTGCTCTCCATGCCGAATAGTAAGGCTGACTCTTCAATATATCCATGTAGCCGTTCTCTTAGAAATTCAGAGCACTCGCTCCCACCATGACCATCGAATACTCCAAAGTAGAACACCTGAGGATCTCCCGTCTGGCGCGTCGATCCCATATTCTCGCTCATGAGCTTTCTGTGACTGATGCTGACCGGTTGCTTTTTAGCAAACGCCGGGATTTCTATGCAACCCGCCTGGTATGTATCCTCATTGTAAGGCCGACTTCCTCTGCTCACTCCAGCCCCAAAGTGATGCTTTGCGCTTTTCAACGGTATTCGAACGACGGTGGTGTCGCGGTTGGCGGAAGACACTTGAGAGCTTCGACTTGCGGACCCATCGTGTGGGTGCGAGTCGGCTCGTGGCAGTTTGTGGTGTGTAGGATTCAACTTGTCCGGTGCCAGGGAGGTGGAAGGTAGGTGGGTTACGAAGTAGTCGTGGAACTCGCGGCGTTGGGCAATGCGGCACTCGTTGATGATGGTGTGCAGGGATCGAGCGATACTGAATGGAACACCCGTATGCTTCATTTCTTAGGCGAATGGTGTGGTTATTGTCAGTCGAGGCGCGCCAGGCGCTGTGGTGAAGGAGAGGTTGACCATGACGTGCGCGGAGGAGTGAGGGCAAAAGGCATCCGAGGAGGTGGAGTCCAGTCTCCACACATCGGGCCGCTTCTCCACGTGGGCTGCTTGCTTGCATCAACTGCATCAGCATCAACACATTCACGACTGACGGACATCATCTCTGTCACGCCGCAGGGAACGTCACCCGCCGTACAATGGGTTATGCCTGGCTGTCGGGAAGGGAGTCGCCGGTGAAGGAGCCAAGGACGATCATGGCCGCCTCGTCCCTCCTTGATCCCGCTCAAATTGCACCATGGGTCGGACTCTGGTACCACCTGTGCAAGGGAACGGAGATGGACACCGAGACGGGATGTGTCTACGAGAGAAGCAGAAGTGCAGTCCTTCTGGCTTCCGGCCTGAACTGTGAATTCAAGCCAGCGGAGTCCAAGATACGTGGTGCGTTTTGAGCGGAGCCACAGAGAGGCAGTGGTTGACAAGATCATTACGAAGGAGCTGTACAGGTTTGCGGAGAGCGCATTGGTAGTTGGTCACAGGAGTTGCAATGGGGGCGATGCGGAAAAGAACGAACGTTTGGCCATCGAACGACAATCAATTACGACAAAGCAGCCATCGCTGGCCACCCTCTTTTCCATCAAATACACAGAAAACACCTTTGTGCGAAGAAAACAAGTCCAAAGGTCGCAAACCCTCGCCCGTATGACACGCCGTGACGAAGAAGAATCGCCCATGTAAGAGATCCTGCATTGACTCTGGGCCCTGGCCCCTCTCGTCGCCGCGCACGATGCCTTGTCAGCACAAACATCGATGAACGTACAAAAGCAAACTGTCTTAACAGCAAAGCCTCAGATGTCCTCCCTCTTCCGCGACTCGTCGCCGCCCGCTCCTCCAGAGTAGGACGAGTCGCAAGGCCGCCGCTTGAAAACTACCGCTTGCACTCGCAATGGTTTTTGGAGTTGCTACGCGCGTTGTCATGTTAGCGCAAGGATGAATTATCCCACAAGAATGAGGTACGGTCTTACCACTTGCCGTAACTGTCTCAGTAGTACTCGTCCGTACAATGATCGGTGCACGCTGAGAACGAGCTGCCGGGGCAGTACGCGTCCCAGTCGACAAAACGAGCGTCAGCGATAGGCAACCTAACTTAAAGCAGTGCACAATCGTACGGCGATGACTCCGGGAGCGATCAGGCCGACGACCAGAGCGGCGATGCAATTGATGAGCTTCATTGTGTTCGATGGTTGGCGTCGAATGTCGGTACCGAGGCTTGGGTAGTGGAGGAGTTGTGAGGAAGGAAAGAGAAGATAAGGTGGCGAGCTTGCTGCTTATGTGCAACTTGACCGAACAGTGTCCTGCACAGGAAAATCGGTGCCCAGCGACGGCAGCCCTGCAGACACCCTGTTTCGGCAAATGTGGCCAAGACTTCGAGCTTTCAGACCATATCCTGCATGCAGGAATAGCGCTTGTCGTAAAAAACTCAATCGATGCCCTTTTCCGGCAGGTATTGACATTTTCTCGAGGTCGTATTGGTCCGGGAAGGCTTCATAGGGTGAGCACATCGACGTACGTAGCGACTGCCCCTTGCATTTCTAGGGTATCATCAAGGGAAGACAGCACGATCGCCTCTTGCCTTGTCCCGAACGGCCACAATCACAACAGCGTGATCGCAACAATGCTCCTCGTCCCGCATCCTCGTTTTCGTTCCATGCTCGGGACTTCAAGGACATGGCGTTGAACTGATCGATCGAGGACTGTGTATCACACAGCCATGAAATGATCGAGGTGATTGATGAACAATATACTGTAGCCCTGGCGCTTTCCTTGTCTTGGACTTCCGCATCATCCGTCCGCAACCTCCGATGGCATGATGCATTGCAGACGTCTGATCTCTCGAGCCTCGGATAGAGGATGGATGGAATAGAAGACATTGGATTGAGATGAGAGTTGAGGATGTTGTAGGAGAAACAGTGCAGCGACGCAAGAGATGCGGTGAGGACGGGAGTTCCAAGCTTTTGCTTAGGTAAGCTCCAGCCATTCCAAGTGAGGTGGTGTGTGCCTACTCCTATCTCATGAATTAGCCCGCTAATCAGAGTCTCCTTGCCTCGTTGTTACTTACGTGCTATCGCACGTAATAGCTGTTTAATTAAAGTTAAGAGTTGCCCCGAAAGAGGTCGGGTTACCCCGATAGGTGCTAATCTTATTCCGAAAGGAGTATAGAGGGGATACACGGACTAACGAGAGAAGACTCTAATTAGGGTCTAAGCCGGTTTCGTATACTTTTGCCCTCTAAGCGCACTAAACACGTCCAAAATTAATACTATATACGCGATATATAATTTTCTCGTAGACGTAACCTAAAACCCTATAGTAAGTCTCTTAAAAATAGTTAGATATATATATAGACTAATTCTATTACTAGTAGCTAACCTTCCTATCGAAATCGAGCTAAAACTAGTTTTACCCTCTTAGCGCGCTTTACTCTAAAAGCTATACCCTATCCCCTAA
Organism: Zymoseptoria crescenta; assembly: GCA_026122155.1. Taxonomy (NCBI): domain Eukaryota; kingdom Fungi; phylum Ascomycota; class Dothideomycetes; order Mycosphaerellales; family Mycosphaerellaceae; genus Zymoseptoria; species Zymoseptoria crescenta. The sequence goes on from JALRMM010000003.1 coordinate 126,889, forward strand.
TACCGTCGACTATACTCTAATACGACGTCTAGTAGCCTAACTAGCTCTATATACTACTTAGCCGCATCGATCCGAATATCCGCCGCGTATAAACTCGTACCTCCGCCGTCGGATACCCCGATAGTACGCGCCTAGAGTAAGCTACTTACCCCGAAGGGACCCCTATTCGTCCCTATCTATTATAGCCTAGTCGTACTAGTAAGTAGACTTATATATTAGGTCGCTTCTAGAACGCGAGGTAGCGTAGCGGAAGTAAGAACTAGTCTAGATAGCGCCTCTAGGGTAACTATTATAACCCCCGAGAGTATATAGTAGAAGTATATAGGTAGGAAAACCCTTTCGGGGCTAAAGAGTCGGTAGCGATTATAGCCTAGATCGAAAGAGTTCCTATTATAACGCTAGTTAAGCTCCGAGCATTAGTTGTTTGTTTGTTTGTTTATTTGTTTGTTTGTTCCATTTACGTCCTTTTGGAGTCCAAGACTATGTAGGACGGCCTTATAAGCAAGGTAGTAGATCTATTTACAATCAAATTCTTTCGGTATTCTTCGACCTTAGGGGAAACCCTATGCCTAAGGTAGTGCCAAAGGACTTTAAACAAATAAATGTAAGACAAAGGAAATTAAACGAGTGTTGCTATAGCCGGAGCTATAGAATTTTCGCGCCAAGCTTTTTGTAGAATTTTCAGCGGATCCTTCCGCTTCATATACACGCTATAAATTCGAAAAGTAGAGTAGAGTAGAGTGTAAAGTAGCTGTCTAACTCGCTATCTTCTCTTGTCCTTAATATGCCTTTATAGTATCGTAGTAGTAGTTCTATCTACGACAACGTAGGTTAATCGTAGAGTTGTAGATTCTACCGAATTCTAGCTCTTTAAAGTGCACTTATCCGTAGAGGACCCGAATCTCTAGAGGGAAAGAGGTGCGGTTCGGTTCGGATTTCGAGGAGGTGCGCGTATAGGGTAGAGTAGACTACTTCTTCTTCTTCTTCTTCTTCTTCTCGTTCGCAGTGTAGAGGGCTATTCGTTCGAATCGTACTGTTGTTCTATTGTAGCTTGTATTTCGAGGCGGATTTCGAGAAGGATTTCGACGGATTCGAGAGGTTTTCGAGAAGGTTTTCGAGGAGGTTTTCGAGAAGGTTTCTTCCAGACTATCTTAGTTTCCCTTCCGAAGAAGGTACTTACGACGGCCACCGCGTAAAGGTGCAGTCTATTCGGCCGTCTCCGAGCATTAGTTGCTTATATACGGAAACCTAGATTATACTATACCTTCTACTAGCATATAATCGAAGCTAGCCTTATATAGATTTTAGCCGCCTTAAACCCGACTACGGTGCCTCCCTAAAAGCCTTATCGCGAGTAGGTAGACGTCCTATACTCGCTAATCTTCGCCTCTTAGGACGTGCTATTCGTTATACGTACTAGTATTAGTAAGAGTCTCGTATTCTAGGCATATATAGTATTAACTAGCAATATTACCTTCTAGATTAAGCCTCTAAGTAAGCTAGGTAAGGAGTAGCATCTAGACGTTATTCGTATCGTACCTAGCCTATTAAAGTCCTATTTAATTATAGCTACGACTAAGCGTAATAACCCCGACCTCTTCTCTAAGATAGAGGCTAGGAAGTATAACTATATTGTCCTTAGGCCCGAGCAAGCGGTTTCTAACGACTTTAAGGCTATGCTACGCAATAACTATATCCGTAGTTAAGTTAGTTTAGTAGCTATTAATAAGGTGTACCTACTATATTCCTAGGGCGAGTCCTTCCGGCCTATGTTCCTTTAAATTAGCTAGTTACGTTAGCTCGTTTCCCCTGATACTAGATAGTTTAGCTATACCGGTACCCTTACGAAGAAGGCTTAAGCCTATGTTATCGCTAATAGAGGGTTCCGTTCTTTCGGGGTTAGAACTTAGGGTAAGGTAGACGCAGTTATATTGGAGTTCGATTAATCGCACTAATTATACGTACGTCTTTAAGCCGATTATTCGTAGTAAGGCCTCTAAATTCGCTTAGTTATACTTTACGATTACTAGTAGTTTCCCCGAAGGGGTAGCAACCCCGTAGTAGATCCCTCGTACGATTATCTTTACGAATAGCCGCGTAGAGGTCGTAGTATTAATAAATTGCATCCGAGTATAGCTGGTTTTAGCGACTACTAGTTCCCCTAAAGGGGATCGGTACGTATAGGAAGTAAGTAGTAGATATAAGGAAGCCCTTACTAATAGCTACTATCCTAGCCCTTTCTACCCTTATCTTTCGCTACCTAGAACAACCTAGCGTAGGAAATAATAGAAGAGCTCGCACTAACAATAGAGGGACCTCTATACCCGTATAGACGGCCTTTAGGCCTCTACTAGCGACTAAGGGCCCTCCGCTAGTATACGAAGGAATATATATAGATAGGCGAGACCTCTCTAGTCTATTCCTCTCTCTATCGAATCGAGTCGTTACCTACTAAGCTCTCTTGTTTTTCGGTTCTAGCCTATAAACATTCCTAAGCTACTTCTAACACGCGATTCGATTAAACAACCTATATAACGGTACCGAAACAGCTCGATATAGTACCTAAATCTTTACGAAGGTAGGATAAGTCCTTATCCGATACTACCCTACGCTAACCGGGTACTAACGTACTCCCTAACCTATCCGCCGAGGCTACCTCGGGCTAGTAAGGCCTAGAACCTACTAGCTAGCCGGTTTCCCCGATAGATAGCTCCTCTACTTAGGAGTCTCGCATAGAGCGAGAACGTTTTAACTAGACTACCCGCGCTACCTATAAGTTTATAGAACTCTAGCGTAGGATAAAGGAACTCTAGTCCGAAGTAACGGGAGGCGACCTAATAAACCCCTAATAGGAGACTCTTACTAAGCTCTTTATAGGAATCGACCCTTCCGATAAGATAAGGGATAGTTTACCTAAGTTAAAGGAACCTCTAGTCTTCGAGGGCAAGACCCGGGCTAATTATAAGAATTAGGTCCGGGCGCTAGAACGTACGTTCCGAAAATACTAGGGCTTTACTAATCGAGAGGATCGTAAGGTCGATTACGCTATAGACTATATAGGAAAGCTCTAGTAGGATTACTAGGAGCGCTATATAGATAGCGATAGCTACTAGGGAGCGCTAACTTAGGCTATAATAAAATAGGTTATACTTAACTATATAGGTACTAAAGCGGAACGCCGCGAGAAGGCCTATAAATAGCTAAAGAAGGCTTCGCTAGGAACCCGCGCCCCTAATAAACTCCTAGAGGAGTTAAAGATCCTCTAGAAGGAGTTAGACGAGGGTACGATAATCGAAAAGTCCTTAATCTCTACTCGGCTCTACCCCTTACGTTTAGAAGGATCCTCTCTAACTACCCTACCCTACTAGCAAGCCTAGTAGAGGTAGAGGAGAGGGTTAATAAGACGTATAGGATTATCGAGGCCGAGAAGTAGGAGGTAAGAGAGACCTCTATTTCTAGATATAGTAATAGGGGCGGGAGGAAGTAGTCTAGTAACGCTTCGAACCCGCCTAAGCCTAAGAAGAATAGGTCTAATAACGGACTAGACTAGAAGGGCCTATCTAAGGCAACCTACTACAGATACTAGTAGGTTAGCTACATTAGGCGTAACTACCCGAACCCCTCTCTCTAGAAGGACTAGGAAAAAGGGACGCTCCCTAAGTAGACGCTGCTTTTTAGGTAGGCTAGGTCCTCTATAGTAAAGAGTAGCGACGCCGGTCCGGTCCGGGATAGCGTAGTACCTAGTAGGGGCGCCTAATATAAGTTAACCTAACCCTAAATAGTCTAGGAAAGGCTAGGAAGGTTAAGGGACTAATAGATAGTAGCGCCTAGGATAACTTCTACAACTACCTTCTTACCCGCGATATAGGGTAGGCCGTTTAGAAGCCCCCTATAGCGACTCGGTATAAGACCCTAAATAGGTAGTCCCTCTACGTACTTAGGGAAGCTAGGGCTTCCTATAAGTGCGTAGATACTAATAGAAAGCTCCGAGGGTGCGTCGATACCTTTAGGATAGGATATATCTACGGCTTTTAGATAGTCTTAGGAATGCCCTAGCTAGAAAGATATAACCCGAGTATTAATTTCTCCTCTAAGAAGGTCTCCTAGAGGAAGAAGCCGCTAAAGCGCCTAGCTATAGCAATAGTAGGACTAGAAAGGTTCTACCGGGAATACCTCGGGGGCATAAATACCGCCCTCTACGCTATATCGATCTAGAACGTCTTAGAAGGAACTATTCCGGGAAGCGAAGGTATCCCTTAAGCCTACTCTAACTTTAAGGATATCTTCTTAGAGGAGCTCGCGAGCGAGCTCGCCCTATATAGGCTCTACGACCTCCGGATCGACCTAGTAGATAGCGCTAAGATCCCTTTTAGCCTAATATACGCCCTCTTAGAGGCTAAGATAGAGGCTATACGCTATTAGCTATCTAAGTACCTAGCGAATAGCTTTATCCGGCGCTCTACCTCCTCGGTAGGCGCCCCGATACTCTTCGCCTATAAGAAGGACGGCACTCTATACCTCTACGTAGACTATTAGGGGCTTAACGCCGTTACGGTAAGAAATAGGGGTAGACTACCCCTAATCGGAGAGTCCCTAGACTAGCTATCCGGCGCTAGGTACTTTACTAAGATAGACCTATACTACGCGTACTATCGCGTCCGTATATACGACGGTAATAAGTAGAAGACGGCATTCCAAACTAGATACGGCTATTTCGAATATACGGTTATGCCTTTCGGGCTCTATAACGCCCCGGCTATCTTCTAGAACTTTATTAATAGCGCACTAGTCGGGCTAATTAATGTCTTCTACGTCGTCTACCTCGACGACATCCTAATCTTCTCTAAAACGCTCGAGGAATATAAGGACTACGTACGATAAGTACTAGAGCGCCTCCGCTAGTATAAACTATACGCTAATCTAAGTAAGTACGAGTTCTATAAGGATCGGGTAGACTACCTTAGGTACGTAATTACCCGTAACGGCCTCGAGATTAACCTAGAAAGGGTTAGGTCGGTCTAGGAATAGCTAGTGCCCTTCTCCGTCTATAACATCCGGGTCTTTATTAGCTTCGCTAATTACTATCGGCGCTTTATCCGCGGGTTCTTACGCCTCTCTACCCTCTTAAACAGGTATACCGAAGGGAAGAGGAAGGCAAAGAACGCTTAAAGAAGGAAGGAACGTGCGCTGCTCTAGCTTAATAAAAAGGCGCTTAAGGCTTTTAACGACCTATAGTAGAAATTCTTAGAAGCGCCTATCCTATACTATTATAACCTAGTACTGCCCTATAGGGTAGAGACCGACGCTTTAGGCGAGGTAATCTCGGGGATCTTGTTCTAGCCCTATAAGGAAGGGGGTAAGTTATAGTAGTTTCCGATATTATACTTCTTCTAGAAGATAATTGCTATAGAAAGAAACTATAGAACGGAAGATACCGAACTCCTAGCTATCGTTAACTCCTTTAAACACTTCTACTACTACCTCGAGGGGGTACGGCACTAGGTAGAGCTACTAACCGACTATGCGAACCTATAAACCCTCGCTACGACTAAGTCTTTAATAAGAAGGTAGGTTAGGTAGGCGGAGTAGCTCTCCTAGATTAATTTTAGGACTACCTACTACCCGGGGAAGGCTAACGGTATAGCCGACGCCCTTAGCCGGCGCCCCGACCTTACGAACGAATCCTACTCTAGCCGGTAGGTAACCGAGAAGGAGGTAGACTCGAGCGTAAGGCTATTCCGCGAGGTTTTCTCTACTAGAACGGGATAGAATAGCCTAGTCCGGTATATAGGGGCCGCGACGCGGCCTAGTACTCTCTAGGGTAGCCTTAAGAACGACCTAAGTAAGGATAAGACGTTCTAGAAAGTGCTCGCCGAGAAGGTACTAAGTACCCCTACCCCCTAGGCCGCTAGGTAGTACGTTAAGGATAGGGTTGCCTATATAGACTAGAAGGCCTACGTCCCTAGAGGGGCGATAAGGCTCTACCTCCTATAGGAATATTACGGCGACCCCCTTACTAGCTATTTCGGTTTCGCTCGGACTTTAGAACTACTATAGCGCGGTTTCTACTAGCCTAAGATGCGCTAGTATATAAAGGATTACGTCCGCACCTACTAGGCCTATAATAGAGCTAAGCCCCGCCGGTATAAACCTTACGGCCTTCTATATCCCGAGCCTCCCTCCCTAACGCTATAGGCCGACATTACGCTCGACTTTATAATAGATCTACCTAAGAGTAGGCTTCTAGGGCAATCCTACGACAGTATACTAGTTATTGTCGACAGATGCACTAAGATAGCCTATTATGTCTCTTACCGGAAGATAATAACGGCGGCGGAACTTACTAAGACTCTAATAAGGGAAGTAATCCGCCTATACGGACCCCCGGCCTCTATTACTTCGGATCGAGGCCTAATCTTAACCTCTAAGTTTTAGAGCACGTTCTACTACTACCTTAGGGTGCGTTATAAACTAAGTACTACCTTCTACCTATAAACCGACGGGTAGATAGAGAGGTAGAACTAGACCCTCGAGTAGTACCTACGTATATACTATAACTATAAATAGGACGACTAGGCCCCGCTACTCTCTACTACCGAATTTACCTATAACAATAGCCGTTATACCGCGACTAGAGTTACTCCCTTCTAGGCTAATACTACGAGGGACCCGCGGAGATACTACTAGCCTAGAATGCGCTAGGAGGAAGGAGAGGCACCCTAGGCGGTATAGCTTACGGACTAGGTTATATCTAACTAGAAGAGACTCCGCTTCCGACTAGCCCGATCGAAGAGAGATATAGCTCGATAGGCTAACGAGGGTAGAAAGGACATCTCCTTTAGGGTAGGGGACGAGGTCTACCTAAGCACTCGTAATATTAAGTCGCTCCGACCGTCGCTAAAGCTCGATTATAAGTATATTAGCCCTTATAAGATTAAGGCAGTCGTAAATAAGGTAGTATATACGCTCGACCTTCTAGACTTACTTAAAATCTACCCGACCTTCTACGTCTTCCTACTTAAGAGGTCCGTTCCGGACTATTCTAGCCGAGAATAGTAGGGAATAATACGTTACGATATAGGCGAGGGCGTCGAGTATAAAGTCGATCGTATACTATAGGAACGCGTAGGCAACCTAAATAATCGCGAGTACCTTATTAAGTAGAAGGGCTACGAAGACACGGAGAACTCCTAGAAGCCCGTAGTAAATATTAGCGAGGCTACGATACGGGCTTATAGGCGTAGAATAGGCTAGAAGGAGCTACGAGGCCGGCGTAGGAAAATCTCGAAATCCTAAAGGACTTAGGGATTTCTAAAAGGAATCGAGAGAATATAGGGACATTTTTACTACGCGGGCAGCTTTATTCTAGACTAAGATAGCCCGAAAAGACCTGTTCTGCACTATTTAACTCTAAAGGGCCCTACTAAGTATCTTAGTAGCGTTATATGTTATACCTAGGCGCTAACTCCCCTTAATTACCCTTTCTAGACTATTCTAGCTTAATTAGAGTTATTATCGCTGTCTTCCACCTTACTACGGTCCTTAGCTATAGTTAGGAATACTAACTTACGCAGCTTACCTAACTTAGTGCCCTTCCTTAATATAGCCTAATTTATAATCTCTAAGGCGGTGCTTATAGCAATTAGACCGCTCTTAGCCGCGTTAGTACGCGCCTTGTCGGACTTACCTCCCTTAGATATATCGATAAGGCGACGCTTCTTAGAGGGGGTGTCGCTAGAGGTCTACGGAATGTGTTAGCTCGTCCTAGAATGTGCTATTTAGGGATACCTATAGCCCGGTCGAGCATAGCCTTAGCTAAACGGTCCCGCTTCGCTACCTTCTACCTCGTCTCCTTCTAAGTCGACGTTCTAGGGTACTACGAGAGACTATCCTTACTACGGAAGCTGCTATCTAACTTCCTAGAGACCTAGTCTATTAGTAGGCTAGTCTAGAATAGGCTAGAACGGACAACTTACGCCTCTATAGTACTAGTATAGCATAAGACGCGGTTACGTAGGTTCTCTACCTCCGTAGGAGTACGGTTGCGGTTATAGGTAGTCTTAATGTCGGCATTAATAGCCTTCTAGGCGTACTCGGAATCTAGAGGCATCTAGGAGAGAGTTAGAACGAGCTAGAATAGGGTAGGGAGAACCTACCTAGAGATAGTCTATATTCTTATTATATAGGTAACCTACGCACTTAGCCGTAATACCGTCCGGAGGCTTAATCTTAGATAGCCGGCAGATCTTAGAGAGATCCTAGCCTTCCTTAAACGCCGATAGGTAGGAAGAGCACGGATTAGCGTTATACTCGCTAGCTAGGACCGACTACTCGTACTTCTTACGTAGATAGCTTAGAGCGTACGACATTATAGCAATCTAGACTAGAGGTTAGCTAATCTAGCGCTAATCTGGACTATTCTGCTACCCCTTAAGGCTACTTACTTTAGGCAGGTTTATAGAAGAGAAAGTTAAAAAAAAAAAAAAGAGGGCCGAAACTAAAGACTTAAAAAAAAGGTAGACCTACCTTTTCTTCTAAATCGGGACACCGGGCATATATAAGGACCCACTTTTTCTTCCAAATCGGGACACCGAGCATATGCGGCTATATAATACGGAATACGACTAAGGATAGCTACGAAGAGGGGAGGGGGGCAATATAAGGAAGCCCTTACTAACAGCTACTATCCTAGCCCTTTCTGCCCTTATCTTTCGCTATCTAGAACAACCTAGCGTAGGAAATAATAGAAGAGCTCGCACTAATAATGGCAGAGGGACCTCTATACCCGTATAGACGGCCTTTAGGCCTCTACTAGCGACTAAGGGCCCTCCGCTAGTATACGAAGGAACATATATAGATAGGCGAGACCTCTCTAGTCTATTCCTCTCTCTATCGAATCGAGTCGTTACCTACTAAGCTCTCTTGTTTTTCGGTTCCAGCCTACGAACATTCCTAAGCTACTTCTAATAGTAGACCTCGCTATATTGTTAACGTTATCTAGATATATTCGTCCGGCATTAGCGTATACAACTAGACCCTCCGATATAAGGCTTTCTATACGGATAACTCCTAAATCCGGATTCTGGTCGCTACTACCGCCTTATGTATAGGTATTAACATCCCTCGTATATACCGTATTATCTAGTAGAAGATGTTGCTAGAACACTATATTATAAACCTCCACTAGCGTTTCGGTCGTAGAGGGCGAGATCCGGAGATAGGTAAGCGGACGTAGTGCTATAGTTTCTTCCCGCTATAGGCATTCGATATAGAAGGTTAGCTAAGGCTAGGTAATCCTACGAGGCTACGCCGGGTAGTACCCCGAAAAGTAAACGTAGGACGTATTAATAGCAGCATAGGTTAGTCGCTACCTATTATAACGAATGTACTACTCTACTATTCGAAAGTAGTAATAAGGACGATAACGGGAATAAATCTAACCCTAATATAGATACTAGCGACTCCGATAATAGTAGTAGCTAGGCGGGCTCGCTAGCGCCTTCCTAATAGAGGCTATTAAAGACTAAGCCCCCACGCTTCTTTAATAAGAGTTAGACGAAGTCTAGGGCGTATATAGATATAGACCTACACAATATTATTAATGCACTATATAGTCGCGCGGCGTAGGACGACCTTTTATTAGAAAATAAGTATATCGAGCGTCTACTAGTAGTACCGGCCGAAGTATACTATAATAGGCGGCGCTATAACCTACTACTAGCAAAGGATAATCCCGTGTTCGAGCTAATTACCGCCGACGTTAAGAAGCCGAAAGGTAGGGGGGGTATTACCCTAGAGCTATTAACGATATAGTGCGAGCGCGTTGTTAATTATATATATCCCTCGAAGGGTCGCCGGTTTATAATACCGCCGGCTATATTTATCCCCGAAAGGTTAGCTTAGGGGATATATACGGAGTTTAATATCTATAACCGGATTAGTGCTCGCGATTGGAACAACTATAGTAAGTAGGTGTTTAATCTTACTATCCTCGATTAGCGTATTAGAGCCGTACTAGTATCGTAGTCGGAACGCGATTAAGAATAGCGCGATCCGGATAGCCTCGATATATATTAGGGTATAGAGCTTCTACTTCGGGGTTTATAGATAATCGTCCCTACTATATATACCTAGTATAGCTAGGTACTAGCGTATATAGTAGAGCTTAAGAAGCGGAAACGAGCCGAGAAGGCACTAGCTACGGTATAGAAGGCTATGTTAGAGGGCATGCTAGAGCTAGAGTAGCGTACCTTCGTAATATAGGAGAGGCGTAATAAGGTAGAGCTCGCTATATAATAGGCGTCGAGTATAAAGACGACATTAATCCCTAGGCGTTTCGAGGTACTACTACTACGCCGCCTTTATAGTAAAAGTAGATTAGGTATCGAAGTTCTACTCGGGGATAGTCCGGAAGTCGATTCGACCCTACTAAGTGTAGGTATTGCTACTATTAATCGAAATATCGAGAAGCGGAGGACGGACAATAATAGGTCCCTTACCTTTTAGACTACTACTACTATATTAAATACGACCCTATAGCCGGATTATTGTATCGGCCTAAGTTTCGACTTAGGATATAGAGATAAGAACGTAGACGGTAGACCTCCTATCCTCTCCGCCCGTAGCTAGTATATTAGTCTACCGAACTACCTAAAAGCCGGTTACCCCGAAGGCTAGGAACAATAATACGGGCTAGTATGCTAAGATCTTAGTCGAAGATAAGTTTAGGTATAGTTTGCTTAATAGTAATAATAATAGGTAACGGCGGAACTAGCGACTAATATAGAGGAACCGTCTATTAATACCGAAAGGCGCTAATCTATATAGTAGATTACCCGGGAGGTCGAGTCTAATAGCTAGATAGTGTATCTATAGCGGGTTTGTCGACCCTTTCGGGGTTAGCCGTAGCCTTTCGGGGTTGCTTATATATATCTATTTCCTTCGATCGAACAATCTACTACTATACTATATAGTATCGGCGCTGTCTTAACATACTGCATCCGAGGTCGCTAGTCTATTTAGCGGACACGGGTTGTTATTCTTCTCTTTTAACGAGGGAGGCGACTTGTCGTAGTCTCTTCTCTAGCCGATCGTAGGGATGTTAGCGCCGTTTTAGCATACCGTAGTAATAATATCCTCTACGTATACGCAACTAAGATATACTATCGCTACTATCCGATAGATACCTATATAAACAGACCCGGCGCTGTAGGAGAGTTAAGGGGGAGCGATATGCGGGCGGTAATAGTAGTAGTAGTAGTAGTAGTAGTAATAGTAGTAGTAGTAGCGATATCGCCGTATCCTAATAGGTAGCCTAACTAATTAGTCGAGCAATCTATATATGCGTCTATGCCTTTAGGGCATCTATTGCTTAGTTCGAGCCCTCTCTAGTATAGTTTAGCAGTAGGCGGTGTATATTGCGTCTCTTCGAGGGGAGTTTAAATATTAATATACCGGCTAGACCGTACGTAGTATACCCTTTCGGGGAAGCCGAGCATCTATATCTACTAACGTTACTTGCTCTATTATATACAAAGACGGAAAAGATAATGCTATCGTATACTATTAGCTATCGTATATACAGACTATTATATAATATAATATTCTACTACGATCCCCGTTAACATTAAGCTATTTTTATATATCCTTAGCCTTCGGGGTAGGTTAATTATGTTTATATACACGATTATATGCCCTATTAGCGGTGCTATAGATAGTATATATACCTAGTATTATTATAAGTCCTTATTATATTATCGCGTTAGTAGGCGTAGCTATACGTAAATTTAGAGGTAAACGGTCGTATCTAACTTCCGCTCTACCCCGACTTCCGCTCTATCCTATAACCCTACCGGCGTCGACCTATCGGTAGTTTATAAACCTCCCTTTACCTACTTCTTTCTCTCTTCTTCTACTAACCTTCTACTAACCTTCTACTAACCTTCTACTAACCTTCTACCTTACCTTCTACTTTATTATACCTAACAACCCCCGCTACTATCTAATATAGCGCCTCCGGATAATAAGTCCGATAAGCCTAATAAGCCTAATAGGGCTAGGGAACTTATTAGGTCCCTCGGAAACGTCTTCTTAATACCTCGTTCGAATACGCGCTAGCGTATAGAGAGCGAGATCGCTACTAACCGATCCGAACGTAGTCTACGCTAGAGGGCTTCGGATATAATTATAGATCGTACTAGAGAGACTCTATATAGCGAGGGTTCGCTTAGGAGCTCGCTACGTCCGTCGATATACTAGTTACTAGACGAAACCGAGCGTATAGTCGTAGCTTAGACGCGTAATCGTATACGCGGCTAAAGTAAGTTACCCTAAAAGCGTAGACCGTAGCCCCGATACTAACTTTTCTCCTCGTAGCTTCCTTAATCGGCAGCCCCTTTACCCCGATAGGTAACGCCCCTTCTATACCCTCTTCCCTACGTACAAGTATCTAACTACCGCTATCTCCGATACTATAACCGCGCGTAGACTATCTACCTCCTCCTATACCCGTACCGCCTATATAACGCTAACCCCCTTTAACTTTCTACCGCGCTTCCGGACCTATATCTATAAGGTAAACCCCTACCCGTAGTAAGAATATCGACCTACCTTAATCTCTATCTACATCTATAACCGTAGCTAGCCGTATACTAGACGTCGGTAGCCTTATACTCGGTACTACTAGTTTCGAGATACGCTATACTTAGTCTAGAGCACTACGCGCGAGTCTACGACTAGTAAACATCGAACTACTATCTAACTATATTACCTTTACGGCGCCGTAAAACGCCCCTTGTTTCGCCGGTATCGACCCTAATTATACCGCCTACGACCCCGTCCGCGGATACTACGATCCCTAAGAGACTAGCTTCTTCCCCCGAATTCCCGATATACTAGGAGATTAAGCTACCTCTAGGCCTATCGCTAGGTTTACTATACGTACTAGCGGCTAGCCTAGCGGTAGCGCCTCTACGACTACTAAAGTTCTTAGAGTTTGCTTATACGACTTTATCGATACCGTTCCTTCTAGTATAGGTAGTAGCGAGCCTAGTATACTACTAGGGTCTACCGGAAGCGGTAGTTTCGGGGATAGAAGTAGTCGTAGTAGGACATTCGGCCGTACGTACTCTCGTACTATTAGCGGCACTCGGATATAGTAACTAAGTAGTTACTATAGTAATAGAGGAGGTAGGGCTAGCTTTAGCCCCGGTAGTCCTAGTAGAGGCTTCGGTAGGAGCGTGCCTCGCTCTAACTCTAGTAATCTACCCCGAGACACTTCGGCTAACTCTCTCGCTATCTCTATTACCTCTACGGACATCTAGTCCGTACTAACTAACGACGTCGACCGCATCTATAACGACATACCTATAGGGCTCGAATAGGTGCTAGAAGTCCAGTCCTAAGATAGCATAATCTATATAGAGTATCTAAAGCTTATCTACGAGCGGGTAGCACGTACTAATCCTCGGACCTTTAGGTATAGAAACACCTTCGCTAGCGGCATTACCCCGAAATAGAGAGGTTGTAACAACTATAGTTAGGGCCTAGACGCCCGCTACAAGCTATGCACGATAGTTAGTAAGACGTAGGGCTTAGGTAAGTACTAGGATAGTAGTACTACTGTCTTTAACCGCGTATATAATATGCTCGAAGTCCTCCGCTTACGCTCCGTTAATATAGAGACCGTAAGGGATAAGGCTAAGGCCGATAGGTATAGTAGAGAGATATATAATAAGCTAGATAAGGAGCTCGAGGACTTCCGCGTAGCGTAGTCGAAATATGCCTATAAGATGCGTAAGACGATTAATAAGTAGTCCGCTACTAAGAAGACTAAGGGAGCTAACTATCGTAAGGCGTAGGAGGCATAACTATAGGAGTTCCGTAATAATAACGGCAACATAGACTATGCTATACTTATCTAGCTCGGCTAATAGTCGTTCTATATATACGGCGCTACGAATGCCCTACTACGTAGACTTCCGCCTACTAATATAGTAGTAGACAGCGCTATCGAGATTAGTATACGCGAGTACCTACGTAAGAAGAGTATATAGAGGGCGCGCATCTAGTACTACGGGCGCTAGGCTAGGGGTAATAGAGGTAGTGCTAGTAGTGCTAGTAGTGCTAGTAGTACTAGAGGCAGCGGAAGTAGTGCTAGAGGTAGCGGAAGTAGTACTACGGTATCGTAGAGGACGGATAGTTTCTTTCTTCTAAGTTTTAATAGGTAAATTTATCCCTAATAGCGATACTATTTGCCCCGATAGCGATACTATTTGCCCCTATAGACAGCGAAGGGTCCTACTAGAGCGACCGAGCGTTGTTTTCTTTATTTCGAGCCTACTATAGCTAAAAAGCGTTGATTTTAGGTAATATCCAGCCCCGATAGCTATAGAATTCGAACGAAATGCGTAAATACGAGTGTTAATGCCTAGTATAGTTCTAGATCGAGTAGCAATACGTCCCTGTTATTACTACTACCTTCCCTAATATCGTGCGAGGCGAGTAGATCTACCTCTAGCCTATTCTAATCGTGCCTTAGAGTATAGACGTCTTCTAGTACTATAGCGATCCTTATATTACGTTGCTCTACGTATTTAATATTAAAATTATCGACCTAAGAGCCGATTAAGGAACGTCCGTCTACGTATAGATTACGGATAGTAGTCTTATTAGGGGAACTATAACGGGTAAGGCCTAGTAGTAGTAGAGTAGCGAAACCCTCAAGGAGCTTCTAAACTAGGCCCTATATGTCGTAGCTAGTGTCTTTATACGAGTGCCCTCCGGAATTCTTTACCCTAAACTCCTCCTCTAGTAACTCGTGCTATTTCGTAGTAGCCTTCGTAGATAGGGCTACCTTAATAAAGATAGCATTAATATCGTAGGTGGAGTTCTTACGGGCTTTTATCTCGTTCTAGTACCTCCCGTTCTCTAGCTCTAACAACTCGTCTATAGTAAGCCCTTTACTATATCGACTAGCTATATTAACGAAACCGTACGCGAGGAGGGCGTGTCGAAGCTCCGGGGTCGAATTTAATAGTAGCTATCGGAAGTATAGCATCTCCCGCCCGTAGTTAGACTACCTAGCCCTAAAAAACACGATCGCTAGCTACTCGAGGGATCGCTCGATATACCCGACGTCTATACGCCGTATAGCCTAACGTAGTATTATCTATAACTCCGTAACATATATACGCCGGGTTAAGGCTAGCGTAGTAGTACTACTAGTTTTCGCCCCGTCGGAATATAAGGTACCGCTATCGGGGTATAAGGTACTGCTATCGGGGTATAAGGTACCGCTATCGGGGTATATAGTACCCCCGTCTAGTTTAGGGTTAAACTATACGAGTTCGGGTTCGTTACCGTTTAACTACTAGGCCTCCGGAGATAGGATCTAATTATATATATCCGATAGGATAGAGATATATACAACGGGCGAAAGGTGTTATATAGTACCCCGAACGACGTTAATATCCGTTAGCCCCGCGTAATCGCTACTATATAACCCGATTAACTTCCGACGACGTATAGCTAATACGAACAACTACACTTCCCGTAACTAGTAGCCCTAAAGCACTACTAGACGCAGCTTCTAGTACGGCGACTTCTTCTTAGGTAGGTTAGAGACCCCGAACTAACTAATATCGCCTTAAACTAAGTGTAAATCGGCTATACTACCTAGCTAGTAGGACTAGAAAAGCTTACTAATAGTAAAATAGAGATTTATAGCGGTATAGAAGAAGGAAGAGGGACTAACAAGCTATTTACGGCGGTCGAAGGTACGACTTACCTCTCGTAATTCTTACTTAATACTACGTATACGCATAGCGGTTAATTAATTACTATATACGAGCTATAACCGGTTGCGGAATATAGGATTCTCTATGTCGAACTTAAACTTATTAATCTAGATATCCTCGTACATAGCCGCGGTGCCGTCGATCGTCCCCTCGTTCTAGAATATTGCCCCGATAGGATAGTATTCGACCCTTTTTAGGGGAAGCTTATTAATCCCTAGCTATTTAGTATGCTTACGGATAGAACTATCGCTACTTAGACACTTTATATTAACCCCGAACTATACTATTATTGCTAAATGCATATAATATATAGATAGCTAGCGGGTATACGTATCGTTAGGATAGAGGGGGGGTAAGTTAAATATGTCCCTTGTCCTTAATAGCTAGTAAGGGGTAAATATATCCTACGTTAAACCGCCTTCGGGGATATAGTCGCTCTCGATTATTAGTATAGTAGTTAGGTTCCGCATAATATTACTAGTCGAAACCGAGGAATCCCGTATATAGTCTACGAAGTTTATATTATTATATATAATATATATGCTTAAAACGCGAGCAAGGCAAACAAGTTCTTACTAGTATAGTTAGTTAACGCAACTAATGTACTATACGAGGCAATATATACCTTCTACCTCCTAGCGTAATTATAGAGGTCCAAATTAATAGTAGTATAGGTAGATACGAGTCCCTAGCCGGCTAAAACATCTAGCGCTCTACGATTAAGGCCGCTAAGCGATAGGTAGTTACCTATAACACGAGCAAGCTAATTCGACTAGTTGCGATAGCGAGAGTAGAGAAGATTCGTAGTAAATATAAATATACATCGATTAAGCTCCCTACGATACTACTTCTCGCTCTTACGAGAACTACGAGGATTATAAAGCAGCCCCGATAGTAGTTTATACTACGTAGGGGCTAGGCTCCGGATTAACGTATACACCTCTAGGAACTTATATAGTTACGTATATCGTTATATTTCGTCGTCTTCGCCTTTAGACTACTTAGACGAAGAATCCCCGTTAGAGGTAGCGCTACCCTCCTACTCCGAAGGTATTAGCCGCTACCCTAACGGGGGTATATTCTTATCTTTACCCTCTCTAGCATCCTTAATATATAGCCGTATATATATACTATAACTCTCTTACGACTTCTTACTTAGGGATATCTTCTTACTACCGAATTTGCTAAGTATAGGAATATGCTAGATTAGTAAGTCTAGCTCCTTCTCGAAAATACCGCGACCCTAGAGTATCCTAAACCGCTAGCGGGCTATACGGATCCTCTCCTTAATACGTAGGGAGCGCCCTTTCGCTACCCTTCGACTATCCTTTATAATCTAGAACTTAACGAACTTAGGA
Organism: Zymoseptoria crescenta; assembly: GCA_026122155.1. Lineage (NCBI taxonomy): Eukaryota > Fungi > Ascomycota > Dothideomycetes > Mycosphaerellales > Mycosphaerellaceae > Zymoseptoria > Zymoseptoria crescenta. Next base: position 144,044 of record JALRMM010000003.1, read on the forward strand.
ACTAATAGACGATAATTACGAAGCCGCTAGAGAACGTCGTTACGTTTATAGTTAATACGAGAGCGATTCCTACGCCGCCGTAGGTTACCGAGGCCGTAAGTATAGTATTAGGGTCGGGGAGTTTACTTTTAGAGGAAGTTAACTAAAAGGAGTCCACGGACGAGTAGAGGCTAGATATATCGTCGGGGCTATAGCGAGGTTAGGAGAAGTCTAAATCGGCATATACCGTAAGCATATTACTAGTAGAACTACTAGGGTAAGGCGTATTTGGTCGACTAGACGTATTTAGTATAGTTTTTAATCGCTTTTAGGGTAAAAAAACGCGTATATACGTAGTAATAGGTATTTAACCGGCGTACGAGGGTTTTTACTATAAGATATTAGCCGTCGGGGATAGGAAAAGGACTCTACTGTTTCCTTACCTAAAAGTTAACAATAACCTTATATAAAGGTATAGAAACTAGCTTAGACCCTCTAGGCACTTTCCTCTTCCTATGACTACTATTAGCTAAATTTAATATAGATCCCCTATATATAAACAGACTTACCCCGAAGGGGACCGGCTAAAAACTCTTGTCGCCGAAGGCGACAGGCTAGGCCTGTCGATTCGAGCCTAAGGCGAGAATAAAAGTGCACAGAGCGGTTCTAATCCACATAAGATAGGCCTGCTCTATGTTGACCAACTCCCGTACAACAAGTCAGTCAACATTGAAAGATCGCCCACCGTCAGCGACATAGATCCTCTCCGCTCCGTCGCATGGTGCTGCGACTGCCGTAGTCTACCTGTCTCGTCCAATGCGCTCCGAGTTCAGCTGTGATGCTGCGCAGGACACGCGACATCACGGAGGCAATCAGAAGGTGGCGATCGCAGAGGCCATCGGTGTCGAGGCTACCGCCTGAGATGCCATGCGACAAGGCGAATCAGAAGCTCGGTCAGTAAGTTTTCAAAGGAGACCCGTTTCCAGACTATACACAGACGCCAGTTACTGTCCATGTTGCACAAGACTTTGAAACACCTACTCCTCAATTGTCCCTGTGAAGGATGATCACACCTATCCCTTTCAAGACATATGAAATCACACAAGTATCGTCTTCTCGCATTCTTCGGATCAGCACTTGTAGTGAATGCAAGCTTCCCGAACTTTTCTTACCATTCACTCGTGACAAACACAAAACATACCGAAGCCTCGATTCCGCGTGTTAGCTGGAGAACTGCGTGTATAGAATACACCGTCGACACTTGATTCATCCCCCTTCTACGGGAACCCGAACTGGCTCTCGCTTTTCTCGAAAGACAAAATCTGCTCAATTCAGCACAAAATTCCCAAGATATTAGCACAGTCAGCATGCACACCAATATCGCGCTGTCCGGGGCCTTCGCATTGGTGCAGCAAGCTCTTGGGCATATGGTCAGTTCATCCAGGATAGTTGATCAGTCGTTGCTTACATTGGTCTAGATGCTCGTCCACCCGGCGCCCTTCAACGCCTCCAATAACCCGCATCGCGTCACTGAACCAGATCCGTCTCTCCAATATCCTTACGATTGCTGTGGTCCCGAGAACCGCTGGTCGTATCCATGCCGTGAGTCTTCAACGATGGTGTCGCACTGGGCCGAGGTGACTGACTGCCACATGGAATAGGCGGCTACGAAAAGCTCCTCGGAACCCCTGAGGGTGCTCCAACAGCTACATGGGCAGCCGGCAGCAAACAGAACTGGAATATCACTGGCATAGGGAATCACTACGGCGGTTCGTGTCAAGTTGGCTTCTCCACGGACCAAGGCGAAAGCTTTCGTGTTGCAATATCGTACGAGGGAAACTGTCCCCACCGCGATGCCGGCAACGGCCCTGACGGTCAGGATTTCGAGTTCACAGTGCCAGAAGACATCGTCGCAGGAACTCACCTCTTCGCCTGGATCTGGTACAATCGAGAGCAAGAGCTCAATATGAATTGCGCGGCTGTTGAGATCACATCGCCTGGCAATCCTACGCGGTCGTATTCAACATCCACTGCTTCCGGAACGCACGGCGCTGCAACGATCGCGGCCGAGCTCCTGAGTGCCGGCGAGAGATGTGAGAGCGCCAACGGCTGTTCTTGTACCTGCGAGTCGCCTACCAACATCTCGACCTGCACATGTACTTGCCCTGCTCGGACACAACGCGCACGGGACACGGACAGCCACTCTCACGACAAGCGTGCCTCGCCAGCATCGACACGAGACACATCTTCTGCATTCGTGGCGTTTGCGGATCGACCTCTCATGTTTGTCGCAGACAATGGCAACGATTGTGCCACGCCAAAAAGCACGGCAGAATTGAAATTTCCGAACCCAGGACCAGATCTTGTTGAAGGAGATGGGATGTATCCGCTGGAGCTGCCCACTGGATCGTGTGGTGTCTCGGCCATGTTGGCTAAGCAATCCTACAGTGGCAGCGACTGAGTAATGAAATTTGTATGGAGATGCACTCGGGCAATCTCGACTTGCTCAAGTGTGGATGTCGGTCGAGGCGGAATTCGGATGGTTTCCGATGGGAATGCATCGCCTTGATTTATGGCGCTGTTCGGCGAGACTCCTCCGCCGTCCTCGAAGCACTACCCTCAATGTACAGCTTCTGCTCGTCCTTCAACATGATGTATACTGCAAGGTCTCTCATTTCGCATCGCTACATCGAAGAATCGGTCGCCTAATCCTTCCATTTTCGAGTAATGCGCTAGTGAACTCCGATTGACATCCTTGCCTTGCACTCGGCTAAGCACTGACTCTCGAACACTTCCTCTTCGCCTCTCATCATCACCTCATCAATATCGAGCGACTCAGAGCCGCTCACAGGAACCACGTTGTTTTGGAACAAGCCATCAACAAGACGCGACGCCAAAGGCCGCGTACGTGGATCTTGGCAAGTTCGCTCTCGGTCGGATCACGCTGTCGACCACTCCCGCCCGAGATCCTGCAGAACCGCATTATTGGCATCCGCGGACAAAGAAAAACGCCAAGTGCCAATATGTACTCACTGGGAGATCGAAAACCGCCTCCGTCATTCGATGGGTCAACTTGACTTACGCACGTAGAGAGCGACGTCCGACCAGATCTGATCTGGGCCCTGGCCCATCACGTTTCTGGCGCCAGCGCCGAAGACCACGATCACCAAGCATGGATATAAGCCTATCGCTTGCTGGCAAACATCCTGGTTCGAAGCACTATGGACGGGGTTGAGAGGCTGGTGTCTCCAGACCCTTCGGCATAATTCTGCCGACGCACGGATCGCGATCTCAAAGCCTTGGAACTTTCAGGATCATGCAGTAGGGCTTTTGTGTAATCCTCACGGTATGCACGCAGTTATGTCCGCTGTTTCTGAGCGCACTTCAGGAGCATGTTCCATTCTGGCATGGCGAGAACAGCCCGGACTGCAGTACATCTCGCAGAACGCAAGTGCTTGTCGTCTCATCGACCAGGACAGCAGTCCGCGAAGCGATGCGTGAAGACGCAACTTGCACCAACCAACCCCATCTTGAACTGCCAGCACGCACATGGATCCCGGCGCGAACAGTCCGCGGGCCCTACGCAACATATCCGGCGGAATCCCAGACGCCAAGGAAGTGTCCGGTTAAGGGTTGGCGTGACTTGACTTTCCAAAATTTCACGCCGAATTGGCGATTTGACGTCGAAATCGCTATCTGTTCGGTTAAGGCGCGCACGATTTCAACTTCAAATCAGTCGGCGTGAGAATTTTGAGAAAGATGTGGGATTAGGGTTCTCAAGCGTAACGGGCGGGAAAAGCTAGCAATAAAGGGCTTAGCGCGGCCAGATCTCTACGCCAAAATGCCAAAATCTCAAACCTGCTCGGGAGCAGGTTTGAGACCGGCGTGAGATAACCTTTAGCTAATCGACGCATTCCAACTGCTTCGAAATCTGAAATCTCAAGTCACGCCGCGCCTTAACCGGACACTTCCCAAGGCATCTTGGCTGTGGGGTACATTTTGCCTGGAGATCGCGAGTCTTAGACGTCACTTGTTCCTTTATGTGACCAATATGGTCAAACATTCTCCCGGCTGGGCAGAACGTGCTGGGATTGACACCGGCTCGCGTGAAGAGACTGGTTGAAACAGCGAAGTTTCATTGGGTCCGCGAGCGACGAACTCCGCATTGGGTTAATGGGTAGAGCCACGCACGGCGAAGATCTCCGTATCGACCACGAGAACACATCATTAGTCCATCCCACATCTGCCGTGGAGCGGGTTAGAGGCAGTTACACCCGTGGACGCGTAGACGAGCATACTGGGCGGCTGTGCATCAGTCGCGCACTCGGCGAACGAGGACGAAGGTCCCGACTGCCAGTGTCCAGAGAGACTAGCCTTGGAGGTCTTGAGCAGCATGGCGCACGTCAGCATGCGAATCTGAGATTCTGCATAAAAACTCAGTCGCGTCGTCCAGGTCCTCTTCATCCCGCCTGTTTTTGTCTATCCGCATCAATTCTTCGATCAAAGCTCTCTCCCAACAGCAGCTATGCAGTTCAAAAACTTCTTCCTCGCGGCGGCGGTCGCTGCTCTTACCTCAGCGCAAGAGGTCCCAACTCTTGCTGCTGCCCTCAATAGCACGGAGAACCTGTCGGCTTTGAACACCCTTCTCGGGCAATACCCGGATTGTCAGTTGTATCCGCGGAGTCACATCGCCAGAATCATGCTGACCTGGTCCAGTGCTTGCCACTCTTGGTGGCTTGACTAACGCTTCGATCTTCGCACCTAGCAATGATGCTCTTGAGGCTTTGATGGCGATGGATGGATTTGCAGACTTGGCTGCCACTGAGGGGTACATTGAGTCTCTCCTCACTTATCACGTCGTACAAGCCAGCTTGGTCTCGGACAACATCACCGCAACACCGGCCTTCGTCCCAACACTGCTCAACGACACCACCTACTCCAATGTTACTGGTGGACAGGTCATTGGTCTAGTTCTGACCGGCGAGGGAGACAACGCTACAGCGCAGGTCATCTCAGGACTCGCTCAGCGATCGAACATCACTACTGCTGTATGTGTAGCTCTATCAACTATTCTTGCTGATGTTCACTAACGTCTTTCCAGGATGTCCAGGTTTCCACTGGCTACGTCCACATCATCGACTCCGTTCTGACACTTCCTTTGAACATCACATCGACCGTCGCGGCCGCCAACCTTACCGGTTTGGCCGGCGCTGTCATCTTCGCCGACCTCGCTGATACGCTCGACTCCGCTGAAGATGTCACTGTCTTTGCCCCAACCACCGAAGCCTTTGAAGCGATCGCCAGCGCCTTTGACAACATCACTGCGGAGACTGTGGCGAGCATCCTGCAATACCACGTTATTTCCGGAACTGTCGGTTACAGCTCCCTCTTGATGAACGACACCCAGCTCGAGACTTTGGCCGGCTCATCTGTCAACGTAACCATCATCGACGGCGAAGTCTTCGTCAATTCGGCCAAGGTCATCGCCACCGACATTCTCGTCGCTAACGGTGTTGTGCACCTCATTGACGCGGTCCTCAACCCCAACTCGACCAATGTGCCCAACGCCGAGGAGGAGCAGAGCCCATCGAACTTCGAGGGTGCCACTGAGGGAGATGTCGATGAGATTATCGATCTGGTCACCTCGACCGCGACCAGTGTCATCGCAGTGCCACCTGCGACTCCTGCGCCTGAGGGTGGTGCTGGCGCCGGCGCTGCTGGAAGTTCCTCGTCGGAAGGCCCTGCTGCTATGCCTACTGCCGCTATGGGCGCTGCTGCTTTGTTCGGTGGAATCGCGATGCTTGCACAGCTTTAGAGGCGCACTTGCTTGTGCATGCACCACAAAAACTGGCGCGGACACCTGCGTGAAAGAGATTGGTCAGATGTGATGTACTGCTAGGGTCATGGACGACACAAGCTATGCTAAGCAGGTAGAGCATACGTCAGACACAAGCTAGATCTTAATGAGCATCTGAAGACTGAAGGAACTTGAGTGTAATCATGTGAACTCTCGACCTCTCTGCGATTTGAAGCTCATTTCCTCTTTTGGAAAGTGCAATCGACGACTAGCGCCAGAATCGTAAACCTTCTCGGGAATCCTTAGTAAGCAAAATCTCACCTCTTAGAAACCTGACGTCAATGTGATCTTGAACTGCAATCCAGCTCACCTCAACAACACATGATCCAACACCATGGCGCTCGTCGAATATTCCGACAGCGAAAGCGACACCGAAGCACCCGCCAGCGCGCCGAAGATCGCACCAGCGACCAAACCAGCCTTCCAGAAACTTGCGACAGCACCGGGCAAGATCAAAGTCGACATTCCGAGCATCAAACCCGAGCCAGGTCAGAAGGGAGACATCGGAGCAGATGAGCCTCCGGCGAAAAGAGCGCGAACAGGTGGAGGGTTCAGTGGGATCAATAGCTTCTTGCCAGCGCCTAAGCGGACCGCACAAAATGCGCCGACGAAGGGTGTCAGCTTGAAGACCAGTAGTGAGGCGGCTTTCAGCCGGGAACGAATGCCGATGCCTGCATATGAAGTGCCGGACACAAGTGCAGCTGGTGGTAATGTGGAAGCTCCAGCGCAGGAGAAGAAGGAGGAGGTGGTAGCAGCAGAGCCAAAGCTGATTGGGAAAGCCACACGCTTTTTACCTTTGAGCGTGTCGAACAAGAAGAAGCAGAAGCCCGTACCGAAGCCTGCGTCCATATCAGATGGAGTACCAGCGAAGCAGAGTCCAAATACAGCCACTTCACAGGAACCACCCCAACAACCAGAGACAGCACCTCCTCCCAAACCCAAGCGATCTCTATTTTCAATACAGCCAGAAGAAGAGCCAACCGCACCCGACATATCTACACCCCCCGCCTACGAACCCCTGATAACCCAGCAAGAAGACCTCAACCCTCCAATCCTCGATCAAACGCCCGCCCAAACATCACAATCCACCAACCCCTCCCTCGAGACCGTCGCCTCAGACCTAAACCTCACCGCGGCCCAACGCCGCCAACTCTTCGGCCGCGACGGCGGCAAAGACGTCAACATCACCCACTTCAACATGGACTCGGAATACGCCTCCAACGAGCAAATGCGGCAAGCGGGAGAAGTGGTGGAACATCGCGCGATCAAAGCCATTGCGCCGGGGAAACATAGTTTGCAGCAGTTGGTGAATAATGCGAGAACGCAGAAGGATGCGATGGAGGATAAGTGGGCGGAGGGGAAGAAGAATCGCGGCGAGGGGGCGTCGAAGTATGGGTGGGGTTGAGGGAGCAGGGTACATTTTTGTATTCCGAGGGTATTTCGTCACCTGTGCATGGTGAAGCGCTCGCATGCACAAGAGTAGCGATCGTTGGCCTGGCCGAATACACACAATGCAAACGTGACAGCTGAGCTGGGATGAAACACAGCCGCGAGACAGTCTTCTGATGCTCCTCGAATACTGCAGGAGTACATAGTTGTAGTAACCGCTTCAATCCAATAGCAATCCGCCGCCGCCCTTGACCGTCAGAATGACACATGAAATTACGCAGCTGTAAGCAGGAGAGAAGCAGCTGTCAGCCTTCCCCGCAAGGCGCTCGCAGGCCGTCGCTACTGCTCCCAATTCAAACGCAAACGCCGTGCCCGATGCTAATACCAGATTTCCGAGTTACTCGCTTGCTCGCTCAATAATTAGACAGATGGGAATGCAAAAAAGGATTGGTCCAGGACTCTCTCGTTTCTCCTTCGACACGAGCAGGGATATGTCGCGTCCGCGCCAACCCAACGTAGGAGGCAGTTCGGAGAGTGGGTATCGCGCCATCATCACGCCTTGAGAGACGATGGGTTGCTCTCAAGATTGCCAGGTGTAATGTCACCATTGCTGATTTCCAAGCACCGTCTGGCCAGCGCCACGACCTCACCCTCGCCATCCTCGCTCTCTTCGCCTTCGTCCTCGGACTCGATCGTCTTCTCGCTTATTTCCCTGACCATGTTCATGACGTCTTCGGACTTGTTGATTGTTTCGAGGAGCTTTTGGTCGCCGGATTCAAGGAGTTGCAGAAGCGTCCAGATCGCGATGTGTTGGAAAGTCGGATCGCCAGAGGCCAGAAATCGATTAAGGTAGCCGTGGATACCACCCGATGGTTGATTCCACGAGGAGAGGAAAAGTGAGTAGTCGCCGACTGCGTTTTGTTAGTGCTTGTGCGTGAATGGTAGAACACAATTACTCGCCTTTGCTGCTGAGATTGCCTAGAGCGGCTGCGCTGTTCCCTTGAACCTCGATACTTTCACTTTCCGTCAGTGGGATGAGCACGTCGAAAACGCCGAGTTCAAGCAGTTGTGGCTTCAGCTCATCTGACAGAGCCAGCACTGCAATCGCTGCGGTCATCTCCGACTGCACACTCAAAGGCACCTCCAGAACCAGCTCCTTGCACTTTTGAACTGCACCCGCCTGCAGCACCAACTGCTTATTTCGATCTGATGATGCCGCCAAATTGCGGAGCGTAGAGATGGCGTGACACTGAATTTCCTCATTGTCCGTAGATCCGAGAAGGTCCACGAGCGGTCGAAGGAAGCCGGCATCGATGATAGGTGATTCGTTCATGGGATGTATGCTGATGTTGCGAATGCATGCCACGGCCGAGAGTATAAGTGGGAGATAGCTACTTCGTAGCAGGTCGAGTAATGGTGGAAGACCTCCAGCTCGGACGATTTCCAATTGATATTTTTCGTCGCTGGCCAGATTCCTGAGTGCGAGCGCAGCCTGGCATTGCACTTTGGGCGCCTGTCCCTTCATCAAGTGCACCAAACTTTGCACCAACTTTGTTTCCGTCTGTGCCAATCGTTTGCGGTTCGTGCTGTCAACGGCAATGTTGCTGAGGGCAGTTGTGCAGTAGTATTGGACATCGGTGTCTGAACTGCTGAGCAGACTCACGAGCACTGGTATCGCGCCGGCAGAGACGAGTTGTTGCCGGTTGTCGTCTGAATGTGTCATGTTGAGTAATGCACCTGTAGCATTGCGCTGTACCCTCATGTCCTTGCTCTTTGCCAGCCGGGTCAGCGGCGCGAGCGCACCTGATCGAGCTATCCGAGCTTTGTTCTCTTCGTGCGTGGCCAGGTTCGTTATACAGCCGACCGCGTTGCATTGAACTTCGACGTTCGGGCTAGTCATTTGTCGTATGAGAGGTGTAAGTCCGCCCAAGGAGACGATGAGTGTTTTGTTTTGGCCTGTCGTTCGGTCAGCAAATACCTCCGTGCGTCGAACGAAGGGGACATTGTACCATCGACGGCAAGGTTGCCCAGCGCGGCAGATGCAGCACGCTGAACCTCAATGTCGGAGCTTTCGAGAAGGAAAAGGATCGGTTCGAGGGTCGCCCTATCGACAGGTCGGACATCTGTGGGTGTTCCAGTTAGTGTCGTCCAGTCCATGCCTTCTCCAATACATCAACATGCCTCTTTCTGTGATCTCGGCGAATGTCAAGCTCGCGCTCCGTTGTAGGTCGATGTTCTGGCTGTACACGAGGGTCGACAAAGCAGCTAGTGGCTCTCCGGAGAAGAAGTCGGTCTCGGCTCTCTATTGACACAGGCGGTCAGTAATTGGCTGGTAGCGGTACGAAGGCGCGGTGTGGGAAGCCGAGGGAGGCGGCGTGGAGGGCGGGGAATCTTCGAGGCATACATTTTCGAGGTAGTTCAACAGGTCTGCGACAGCTTCGCGCTCGGAGTCGGCAAGGACATTCTCGTAGTCGACCTTGGAGCGGCCTGAGGAAGAGAGATGTGATTAGCGGGGTGTCGCAGCATAGTAGACCGCGCGCATAGGCGGTGGGCGTGGAATCGCGCAGTATTGATATTGCTTACTTCCGCAGCACGAGAAGAATTTGCGACACATGTCGGCCATGCTGGCGCTGCTGGTACGGACAATCGGTCCGCGGTCCTGGGAGTGGTGGTGGGGAGAGTCGTGGCAGACGGGACTTATCGCGAGGAGCTCGTCATGTGTATGATGCAGAGTTGGTGAATGCTGGCGAGTAGATCGTGCGGATTGCGGCCCAAGACTGTTTGCTGCGACGATGATAGCAGCAGTGACTCGGCACGGCGGGAGTGGAATCGGAACCGGGTGGGCGTGGGCGTTGTCGTCGTCGTCGTCCGCGCCTGTCTGCTTCCCTGGGAGGTCCGGGTTGAACGTCGTTGCCCGCCAGCTCGACCGGGCACCGGCGAGGGAAGCTGGCCTAGCGTCAAGCGAATGTTCTTGCCTGAGGCCCAACTAGAAGAACTATCTCTTAGCTATCAAACCACCCTGATCGTCTGCCGTCCACAAATTCATACTCCATTACACTGCAATTTTGTGGACAGCACCATCTTCGTTCGCTCATGTCGCAGGTCAGATACGTCCATATACACGTCAAGAGGCTATCCAGGTTGGGCATATGCAAAGCAGAATGTCGGCTCAGACACTCGCAGTTGAAGACGGGTCCCATCGTGCGCCGCATCCGCCGAATATACGATTCCATGATCAAGAGCACAACAGCCATATATCACTACACACATCTGTTTCTAATCTTGACACATCACAGATCGGACACACAATCGCTAAGGTACCAGGTCAGGACAAATCGTTCATCAATCAACATTGCCTGCATGTTCATTTGTCCGGCCTGCTACCCTACCTGAACGCGGACCTGCACGGTGACCTGCACGGCTATCTATTAGCTGTTCTTCTACGTTGTCTTCACGGCTATCCTGCCGTCCTGCTTCATCACCTACACGCTTGTGCATGGCCACTTCTCCGTTCTGGAGGTACACTACGCGTACGCTTACATGTACGGCTCTGTAGACGTGCTTCCATGTTAATAGCACCAACACGCCCTCGAGCCATCAAGCGATACATCGATCCCCTTTTCTCTGGATGTCCGCGCCGTTGCTGATCACCCCGCACTGCGTGATTTGGTTCTCCCGGCTGTGTGGATATCGGAGCTTCAGCACAGGCGGCCGACGATCTTTGGATCGTTCAACGACCAAACAAAGAAACTCATCGTCATCATTGATGACAGCTGCGTTGTCGAGGCGCAGCACAGCGTCGTCTTGAAGAGTCACCGCTATGCTTGATCAAGGCAGTGAGCCATTTTTCGCTATCGCCGGAGCACTGCACAGTCGAGAGGACGACAGTCGATAAACACATGTGGGACACTTGCAGCTGATCCAGGAGCTCGATCACTTGGCGTATCAATGTCACTATCTTGGCGACCGGCATGTGCTCGGGCTCAGATCGATAGTTCTAGTACGACGGCTTCTCCTATCACCGGGACCTTTCGCAATGGCGCGACGATATTCTAGAGACTCCTTACGATTGTGATTCGAGTGCCGCCGCACAGCTAGCTCAGAAATGAGCTTCGGTTGGGCATACCGAAGTAACCGAACGGCACCAGCTCCAAGGATGTATTTAGTTCGAGCCGTCACCACGCTACTGAAGTCCATCTTGCAGCTGTGCAGCGGGGATGTCGATCAAGGTTTCGAGATTCTGCTTTGATCCCAGCCAGGTGAGGCTGAGAAGCCAGCATGCGATGTCGTCAGCTCTGCGGACTTACATGGTATTTCTTCGACAGGCCATATTCGTCAATTGGAAGCCGTTGCGGTCTCGAACTGCTGCCTGTTGTGATATGGTGTGGCTGAAGCAACCGTATGGTACCGAACCATGGCGAGCTGACACATGAGCTGATTCCGAACACGTACCAGGACGCACAGGCGTGACGGAGGATAGCAGTCCATGGTTCGTTGCTCTGCAGATCTGTACGGCGAGTGGAGCTGAACTGCGGTCGTCAAATTGATATCCCGCAGGCGTCGTGGATAGTAGGTACTGCTTGTACGCATGTCTCTCACGGGCAGAATGAGGATTGTCTAGGCTCGGCTTTGTTACCGTTGCGGTAGTTGTCCTCATCTTGTGAAAGAGGCAGTGCATGTCCTTGGCGTGGAGCTCGACATTAGCGAGGGCCTGCAGATACCGTAATGTACATGTCTAGTGTAGTAGTGTACTATCTAAGCGGTGACCTTGATATTGCTTGACCTCCTTGTCTGTCTCCAGTGGAGTTCAAAGGGCCCGATACGCAACCAACCAACCAACCCGACCGAGCCCCTCCCTTCCGTGCGTTCACCATCATCATACCTCTTGGGAGCTCCTGCTCTACTCTAGTAGGACTGTGCACCTCATCAGCAGTCCTCATCTTGAGTCATTTACCTGCTCACATCCTCGACCAAACACCACACTCTTCCAAACATATACCATCCATCCTCCCCTCCATACGACGACTGCCGGACTAACTACCTCCCACCAGCATCCGCCCTGCTCATCGAAGCCTCATCTTGCGCCGGCTTGACTTCATCATCGCTGCCCTGCCCTGCCCCAGCCCGGTCCGTTGTTGCGCCGCGTGCTTCGGTCATCCAACTTCAAAGCTCCGGGTTCCCCCACACCATCTAGGCTCCACCCGTCGCGCTGTTACTGCAAGTCGTCAACCTCCCACACACACACACACACACACACACACACCAACCACCGCTGCAGCCTTGTATGGCCGCTCGCGATATTCAGAAGCACTTCAGCGGTTTGAGAGTTCAGACGGCACGTCGACGTGGTCGTGATCCTTTTGCGACCGGCTTCGAGGATGATAGCGACGAGCAAGACCGCCAAAGCAGACCGAAAACCAAGGCGCCGCCCGTGTCGAAAGCTCCGCCCGTGACCAAGCCCAAACTCCCAGCAGCATCCTCACCTTTCGCCGCCCTCGACGCCCTGCAAGACAGCGACGATGACTTTCTAGACGTACCGACGAAGAAACGAGCTGATCGCCGGCCCAGCCCTGCACCGGCGACATTGCCCTCGCAGCGCGTGACCGACGGAGCTGGCCGCCGGGGATCCCTCCCAGGGCTTCTTCCACCACCCACGAGAAAGGCGGCCACTGCACTCGCTGTAGGTCAGCTGGCGTACCTCGACGACACCACCGACGAAGAGTCACTCGCGCCGCCTTCACGAAATACCCGCCGCCGTCGCAGTCCCGCTCCACGAGGCACCTTGGGCTCTGTCGACCTCACTACCGCTCGGACTGACTCACCACGAGGTGAACGCCTGTCTAGAGAACAACCATCTCCGAAACAAGTTCCTGTGGTTCCGACCCACACTGTCGCTTCGCCATTCGCCGGCACTGTGAGACATTTCTCTTTGCAAGATGTACGCCCAGAAATGCTGACCATGTTTCCTCCAATCTAGAAATACCTGCAGGACAGCGAGACAGATACCGACGAGGAGGCAGTCAGCTCCCGCAAGGGCAGCACCGAGAACGCTCTCCTGATCGATCCACCCACATCACCGGACAAGCACCACGAGGTGCCGCGAGTCGACAAACCGAAGCAAAATGGGTCGGGCGTCTCCTGGCGCGCCTTCTCGGCAGGAAGAGCAGAGCAGCGAGAGGCAGAGGTCGAAGCACTCGCAGTCAATCTCCAAAAGCGAGGAAGATCCATTTCATTCTGTCCGGTCGTTACGACCGACGACGGGCGACGGGTTCCTCTTGCAGCAAGAGCTGGAATGTTCGGCGGCAAAGGAAAAGGCAGGGCAAATCAACGAGGAAAGTCGCCGCCCAGGAGGGAGGAGGACATCAAGCCAACGGACGACGAGATGGCTGATCGGGGACCAGTCAGAGGACTCGACGGAATCGACAGCCAGATCGGCTTCAAGACCGATACATTCGCAGGTATGTATCAGGCTGCGTAGATTGCTGGGAATTTCTCGCTGATTGTTGTTTGCTTTAGCAGCCACGCCTTTCCGACGGTCACAGAGCGACGGGGACAACGGCGGCAATGTCAAACGACCTGGACTCATTGCTGACAGCCTCCCTGACATCCGGATCATCGACGATGTCGCCCGCGCCTGAAGTTCACACTCCCGTATCGCCTTCGAGTTATAGTCGACTCACGGAGTCAATGGAGTCTATTGCGCTGAAGCTGGCGGTCTCACCTCAGACCATACCGGAGTCATCAACGATTGATCATTCGATATTGCCAGTGATATCGCCCGGCGACGATTCGACGATAGATCCACTGAGCAGACATTCCAGCACGAGATCGATGCGGCTGCCAAGAACAAGCCGGGTAAGCCTGGCAGGCTCGCGACGCTCTTCTCGACGCTCGATGTCTGGCGCAACATCTGCAAGCCCAGCACATGCGTTTCTGTCGAGCTGGGCGCGAGCAGACGCGGAGGTGGCGCCAGAGCCAAAGCCCGACGATGAAGGACAATCCATCGGCCTCGAGAACGAGTTTGTGATTGGACGTACGATCAGCAAAGGTGGTTTCGGAGTGGTAAAGGAATTGCACTCGTTCGATGCCCGCGGCGACCGAGCTGTACGTGCCGTCAAGATTGTTCTCAAGTCGTTGGTCGGCGCGAGCGATGCGGAGAACGAGAAGGCGCAGCTGGAGATAGAGCATGAAGTATCAATCTGGCGCTATCTGGAGCATCGACATATCCTTAGCCTACATGCTGTCTACGAAACCGACTACGCCACCTTCTGCGTGATGGACCTGAACGTTGGAGGCACGTTATTCGATCTTGTGCGCAAGTCGAGACAAGACGCAGCAAATAACGATGGACGAAGAGGACTGCCGCCTCATCTTGCCAAGACCTATTCCTATCAATTGGCGTCCGCGCTAAGATATCTCCACGAGGACATAAGAGTCTGCCATCGCGACGTGAAGCTCGAAAACTGCCTGGTCGACCTCTCCGCGCCAGATTCCAGTACCGAAGGTGGCAATCTCCGACTATGTGACTTTGGGCTTGCGGACTTCCTTCACAACGACCAAAGCAGCCTCGACGAGTCGTACGAGGACCGCTATACGGAGCAACTATCACTTTCGACCGAGCTTCCCGTCATCACCGCCTCCTCCATCATCGGTACCCTCGAATACGCCTCCCCAAAAGGCCTCTCCGTCCACCGCAAACTCTTCGAAACCGCAGGCGACGTCTGGGCTTTCGGCGTCATCGTCTATGCTCTTTGCACCGGCGACCTTCCATTCCGCCATGCTATGCCCAGCAAAACCGCCGAACTCATACTCCGCGCCGACTGGGACGAAGCGGCTCTTAGAAGCGCGGCTGCTGGTGGTCCCGAGGTTATCGACCTCGTGAAGGGTTGTTTGGAGCGGGAGGTTGAGGATCGATTCACGATTGCGGATGCGTTGAGCAGCGAATGGTTTGAGGGGTGTCGGGAGGAGGCCGAGGAGAACGAGATGAGGGGTGCGTGGCAGTGATGGTGACCATCTGCTCACCAAATACTGGGAGAGTGTTCGATCCGAACGATGGGTCGAGGCCGCACGCGACGGCGAGCAGGCAAGCAACAACGACTGATGACGATTTACGACGGAGTCAACTGCACGATCAGCAGGAGTTTCAAAAAAAATGAAAAAAGGGGCGCATGCACGAAAAATTGATATGCGAAAGGTTGATATGCACCTGGCGTTGGAGTTATTGTTTAGAGCTCGGGCTATGAGGAGAATGTACAAATGCGGCGTGCGAGGGATTATGGTTACTGTGGTCCTTACGGATGGGCAAATGGAAAGCGAGATTTGTGGGAGTTTTTCTACTCTTGTTTCGATGCGAAGGAAAAGTTGCTTTCTGCGGGATACCCAACTCTACGATAGCGTGTTTTTTTGTTCGATAATGGAATTTTTTTTTGATCAAGGTCCGGCGTGACTCAGGCTTTTCTCCCTGCGAAAAAATTTCCTTTAGATGAGCCGTTGGCTGATGGAATGATGTTTTTGCGACGATTGGAACGCCGGGCTTGGACGTGATTTGTTCTACGGCACTGCAAAGCCGAGAAGGAGACGGCCTCGTCGATACACGGGCCGTGACGGACGAGGTGTGAGAGGTATCTATACTCTGCCCTGCTGCACGGCTTGGAAGTATATTGATGCCTTATTAGGTCACGACGGAATCCGATCTGTCGGCTGGCTCTCAACTTGAGGAAGGTTACTGGCGCTGTCTTCCGTGGTCTGGCTCCTGCGGGTCGGTCGGCTGGTCTATTAATGCGCTACGGCGTCTCTTTGCGACTGCCAAGTGGACTCTTGGACTCACCAATACTCCCTGTTCCTCTGCTCCCAATCTTCAAAAAAGCCAGCCACGATATGCTACCAATTGAACCAAGCCGGACCAACAGATCAGCAGGCCAATCGAACAATCAACCCGTAGCGTTCCCAAGTCGAAAGCTCCTTCCTCTCCTCGTCCCCAACTCCAACTGCAAACCACCCATTGAACACAGTCGGCGAACCAAACAATCAAGCAAATCGAACATTCGACCCATAGACGTCCCGGATAGCAAGCTTGAGCACTAGTCTCGCCGGCGCCAGTCGCTACATCAGGTATTGATTGTCAGCAGCGCCCACAGAGACAGAAGTCCACGCAGTGCGTGACTCACCAGTACCACTGCCTGATTACCTGCGGGGAGGAGGATTGCAGCAGTAGCAATTGCCGTCGTTGATGCAATTTTGGCGACGGTCGGTGGCACAGCAGTTAGGAGGTTGGTTGCCGAGCTGGTCTCCAATGCCAGAGCGGGCAGCGTTGTCTTGGTTGGCCGCAGACGCAGCCGTGGCTATTGCGGCAAAGAGAGCGGCGAGGATCAAGGATGCCTTCATTGGTGGGTTGAAGAGGTTCGTTGTGGGATGTGGTGATAGCGATGCGTGTGTTGTGAGATGGAGATGGATTGCGCGTGGTGCGTTCGCTTGAGGGTGGATGTCGATGTGGAAGAACAGAAGAGAATCTGGAGAGGGGTTGGAGAGGGCTTATGTGCTATCGTTCCCCCCTCTCGCGAGTACAAATCGTGGACTGCATCCAGGAACATCGCTTACCGTCGGAAACTCTATCGACGCCCTTTCCAGGCAGGTGTCGCCCCTTCTTGAGGTCGTATTGGTCCCGGAATGCCTCTCCCCTGTCCGTAGCATCCAACATGTTGCAATGGATCGTTGTACAATCATCTGTCCTGTATCGGAACAGCGGTATGTAGTCCATACAATTCGAAGGTCGCATGCGCTCATTGACCCTGGCTGCCTTTCCAGGGCAGGTATTCACGATGCTCGAGCATGTTGATGACATCGCCAGGGGCCACGACTTTGCCTCTGCGTTCGTCGGAAGTCGGCGGTCGCAGGCCGCCGCGGAATGCGAGCCGACTCTCAGCTCATCGTCTTCCCTACGAGGTACACCTCCGTCTGTGCACCTTGAGTTGAGCAGCGTTCACAGCATTTCACATTTGACCTGTTGGTGATGGTCGTCACGCCGATGAGAAAGCTTTATCTGGGTCAAAGCCGAAAAGCGGCTCTCCATCTCGGATATCGATTGCGGCTTCACTTGACTTCACTTCGTCCTTTAGCTTTCGCACTGTCCCGACACGATCGGCACAGTCCCGCCCGTACCTACTCTGGTCCAGGAGCCCGCATAGACGCTCGTCAAGTAACGACCAAAGGAAGAGTGGACGATCCCATCGCGTGTGCGCTCTCTTCCGCTCGCAGAGTCATCATTGTCTCAAGACGTGGCGTCGGCATAGCTCGGCAATCTCCCTTTCTCGGCTTCGAGCGCCCTCCCACTCTGATCCCTCCGACTCGGCCAGGACTGCTTCTTCGACCGCAAGACTTCCAGAGCGTGGTGCAACCCCACCTTGAAGATCTCCTGAATTTGCTCGCCTACTAAGAGGTCCCTAATCTCATCTTCCTCTCCACACAACAGATCCCACCGTCTTACTTCCTCCTCCCAGAAGAACAAGAACATGACCAAGTCGCGTTGCTTTGGCACGCTGACGAACCGCAACGTCGTCACGATGTCGCGGTCGATCTTGGTGGTGATAGGCCGACCTGTCGACTCGTCGATGATGCCACTCTTGTGCAAGGCGCGCAGAGTTCTGCGGGCATAAGTATGGGAGCCGCAGAGTCCGGCCTGCTGAATCGAGTTGCAAACAGAAGATCTCCTCTTTGAGCGGGAAAGGGATGTCGTCGGAGTTGGTCTTCCGCCGCCACGCGAGTCTGTTTGCAGCCTCAGGCGCCACTATGTTGAGCCTCAGGCAATCATGACTACCCACAATACATTCTTCGAGGCTCAGACAACGAACATCATTACCTCAACATGCTACCTCCTCCATTCATCGCCGCGAAGATAGCCCTCCCAGTGCTGAAAGTTCTCTACCACTTGCAATGACGGTCCTTGCTCGCAGTACAATCAATGCCTTCTCCTTGTCGTGGCATGCACTACGTAAAGTCGATTATTCGAGCGATGGACACCAGATCGCGACACATACGTACCTTCCATGCCAACAGAGGGTCGCCATAAGGACAGATCCTGTCTTCCGATTTGAAGCGGCATGCCTTGTTCGCGGCTTGCATTTCTAGCTTCAGCAGCTTGTCCTGTGGCAGCTGCTGCTCAAGGCCTCGCTTCTGCGACTGCTGCGTGCATATGCAGTCTCTTTAGCCTGAGTCTTAGCATTGGGCGTAGTCGCTGCTCGTCTCTTGAGCCTATCGACGGCTTTTTGAAATGATGCTGTCACGCGAAACCAACAATCATATGACGATAAGCAGATTTTTCGGCTATGCCTGGGCTTGATTTGCCGGCCTCTTGGTGGTCGTCAATTGACCAAGAACGTTTTCAATGAGCGGGAACACGGCGCTATCTTGAACCCATATTCAAAGCTTGCCTCATGCTGCGCTACACATACCGTCCGCTCAGAAGCGAGCGAGAAGAGATACGGCTGGTCTGGCTCCAGCCTGGAGAGCGGAGTGACGACATAGAGATCCAGATTATACACTGCTCTTTACTGGACCTCAGACGTTCCGGGAATCCTGTCCTCGATCTGGAGGAGGCGGCAAAGGATGCGCCTGGCTGGACGGCCTATGAAAGTCTTGACCATCGCATTCTGCTTGAGAACGAAGAAGAGCTGACCATGTGGTATACCGACACGCGAGCAAAGCCAACTAAAGGCGGCTCAACGTCCAATATACCGGTCGCGAGCTCATTCGAGGCGCTATCGTATGTGTGTGGAGGAGATGACGGTCAAAAGATTGCATATGTGCAGGCTGGGAAAATGGCGGATTGCAAGCTGTCGGCAGTCTCAATTCGACACAATCTAGACCTAGCATTACGGCATCTTCGGGACATTAAGGAGCCCCGACTTCTATGGATTGATCAAATTTGTATCAACCAGAGCGACAGAACGGAGAAAGGCCATCAGATCGCCAGCATGTCAAAGATCTACAAGAGTGCGTCTCGCGTTATCATCGGGCTTGGACAGGAGTCGACTGACAGTTCGCACGCGATGACAACGCTCGAACATCTCGGCAGACAGGTTGGCTCCCATCTGTCACGTACCTGGCCCGGCAAGAGCTGACTTGTGCTGGAAACATAGGTTGTTGTGTCGCAGAACCATCCCCATTTTTTCTTCCCCGACCCTGACGCCAGCGAATTGGACTGGCATCGGAGCAAGATCGAGCTGCCCTACGACAACAACACATGGTCGAGTATCGAGGCACTGTTGAGTCGGGACTGGTTTGAGCGCTTGTGGGTGGTACAGGAAGTTCAACTCGGCGATTCTTCTACGATCGTACAGTGTGGCCGCCACGAGATTCAATAGACCCATATGAGACAAGCTGCATTGACAATCTACAACAAGTTTCAACTTCCTTCGGACAAACTGAGGCAGACAGTCCGCAGAGCCGAGGAAATCGCCCTGAACCGAAACGGAAAGACTCTGAGCTTGCTTCTGGAGGTCACGAAGCTTTTTAAGTGTACTGACCTCCGAGACAGGATTTACGGTCTGCTCGGTCTGCTGGTGGAGGGAGAGCTCCCTTCGACTTTCATACCGAATTACAAGAATGAAGTCGATGAGGTGTTCAAGACAGTCTTCCTCGCCTGTTCGTTGCGGACCGGACGTCTCGACTTGCTGCGACATTGCGAGTATGATTCATGGTCAAAGAACGAGGTGCCCTCGTGGGTACCTAACTGGAACGCACAAGACAAAGCGAACCACATAGCAGCGTGGTTGGATGCCGGATGTGACCTGATAAGACCCATCGCTTGCACACTTGAGGGATGGCTGGACGTTGATGCTATAAATCTCGGCAGTGTCATCGCTGCCGGCGACCCTATCTTAAAACCCGGTCAGTCCACTGAGGAGCAATCACAATTTACACGCCAATTGCGCGACATGGAACCACGTTTGGGGGAACACAGTCCGTACCTCCAGATTGGCGAAGACCTGCTTGGAGTGCACATTAATCGTCTGTGCTGGGGCTCGGTTAAAGAAAAGCTGATGGACTACAATGTTTCGTCGCTGGAACAGTACATGGAAGTCTACAAAGCCATCTTCGGCGACAAATCACCACAGCCCAACAACGTCATCAACGAACCCCTGGTGCGACAGATCGAACTCTCAGCAAGCGGACGTCGCCTATTCACCACTTCTGAAGGTCGGCTCGGACTTGGTCCGGCGCCGATGCAAGGCGGCGATGCTGTCTGCGTTATACGCGGCTGCGGAGCTCCGATGATTTTACGACCCGTCGAGGATAAGACAGACGTCTTCAAGGTCATCGGCGAAGCTTACGTACATGGCGTGATGGATGGTGAAGCAATACTTGGTCCGTTACCTCCTTCATTCACCGTGCGCTATGAACGCTTGCCTACTGGTCATTACCGACAGTGCGTCTTTCGGTCGGACTCGGCAGGGAATGAGGAAAGAGCAACTGATCCGAGACCTACGGATGTTACCAGAGGGGTCGTTGGTGGGCCAGCTGTGGGTAAAACCATTCCCATCTTCCTCGCGTGATCGCACAACTGCCAGTGCTCATTTCCACGGGCATGGTCTCGGAACTCGTGGCTCGTGGGTTAGCCACGAAGACCAGGAGCTAAAACTTTCATTGCAGCTGTCCAGCAGGGAGAGAACGGCAGGTGCACGCTACTGATGTAGCAATAGCTGGCCATGTCGACGGCTATCGAGGGAGATCAACGAGCGTGGGGAGATATTGAAGGCGTCGTTGGACGGAATCAATGTCGTAAACGATACATCGTGACAAAGCGGCCGTGCTGTACCTGCGGAAAAAGTCCGGTCATGATAATAGCCCGTCTTCTAAAGGTCGATCTGCAATTATCTCCAACTGGGGAACTTTGACCCAGTGCCACCTCTCAACACAAGGCATACAAGCAAACCGTCTCTCGGCATGACCACTACTCTTATCGCAATTTGAGAGTTTGACACCTGCGGCAATCACTCGCACCACGCATCGACGCTCCCACTACCTCATTCTGCCTCAGCCCTGACCATCAACAGATGCAAGGGTCCACGTTGCAAAACGGAGGAATTGTAACAGGTAGGCAGCGTTGACCGGTACGACCTGGATTTCCGCTTTCGTCCTCTGAATCGAACCTCGTCAGCAGCTTGTTCGACTCGACTGAATGATTCCACGGCTTGCTGGAACCTACTTCTACAACCAATATAGCATCCACTTCCCGGATCGCAGCCACAGCAATCATTGTCATCTGAACATTCTCCTGGCGGGTAGGTCAGTAATGCGGACCATGAATTCCCTCTAGCGATCCGTACCTCCCCATCCGTACTTGGCCGTAACACAGGAAGCGGCGAGAGCCGCCACGAGCTGCAATCTGAGAAACTGCATGGTTACGTCTCCGAATGACGAGTGAGGTCTTTGTTGATGTTGGTGAGCGGCAGCTCGATGTCAAGCGTGGTCGTTGCGAGTTGCAGAAGAAGAGATAAAGAAGGAGTAGAAATCCGTCAGCTTGTCTTTCGAATACTGCGTCAAAGCAAGGCGGCGGGATCCGCGGCAGACAGGTGCGGACAAGCCACGACGTATTGCGCTGCATTGGGCCAGCGATCCTGGTGCAGAGGTTTTCATCCGAGGGAATCGGTATGGGTGTCGACTGTCAGCGCCTGCCGCGGTGCAGAAGACGGTCTGCACTAGGCGTCGCTTGCCTGACAGAGGCTATCGACCTCGATAATCAGAGCTATTCTCGCGGTCGGAATGACACTCTGTCAGTAGAAACATTCTCCGAATTGAAGAGCAGCAGCGGGTATCTTCAGAGTTCCGAGATTGTCGAACCAAACTCGAGCTGCGGATATCGGCGGAGGAATCCTGGCATCATTCCTGCACGGAGATATGGGTGCCTGGTGCTATGCTGGAAGCCGCTACCTCCCCACTTCTCAAGGCAGCGATGGTAGGCTTCGCGAGCTGATCTCGTCACGGGAAGGCCGGTATCAGGTTTAAAGGACCGTCCACTGAATATTGCTTCCGCGACAGGACTCATCAACGGCATTGTCGATTTGTCGGTGAAACATGTTGAGCTTATAAATGATGCGGGTCCAAGATGTTGTCAAAGCTTGGTGGACAGAAAACGGCAGTCAATTGATGGATGGAAGTAGGTAATAAACGTGCCCTGAAGCAGGCAGCGTACTAGATCTCCAAGACCTGCGCTGCGAAAATTTGTGCTTTATGGTAAGCGCATCGATCTCGCGAGAGTAACTTTTCACACTGCCGGCCCTCCTCGCCCAAACGTGTCGGTAGTGCAGCTGCTGTCAGGGGGCATCATCGGCTCACTCTCCTGATGGGAGAGAACATGATCATGCCTCTCGCGAGAAAGTACACTCCGCTGATGAGAGAGGATGCTCCTTTGACGGGAGAGGACGCTCCTCCGATGAGAGATTCCACTCCTTTGGTGGGACAGTATACGCTCAACGTCAAAGTCGGAGAGCGCAACCAGACTTGGGATCAGAGGTGCTGTCGCATATTCGCAAAGTCCCTCACTCGTACTCGAATCGCGCCCAGACTCCTTGCGCGTCTCATCCCGACAAGACCATTTGTCCAGGTGGGCCAGTGTCTCTGGATGCCAGATCTTGGGCATGACAAGGACGCGAAATGGAACGAGCGCCGCGATGATGACTGGGAAGCCGGGCGCGGCTGGTGTGAGCGTCACTACAAAGACCGCCACTGCAATGATGACTTGGAATAGTGTGTATCCATGGATAGGCCCATATCTGGCGATACCAGGAGGGAGTTTCGGCAGGTGTCGTACGGGCGTGAGCAAATCCAGGGTTCGGTAGAGGATGGGGTTGGTGAAGAGACTCTGCTGTCCCATGAACATAAAGAGGCCCGCGAGCACGCTCTTTGGCGTCAGGCCCAGTACCTTCTGCAATGGTGGTGCGATACAGGCCAAGATCGCCAGAGACTGGATCATTTTACTCCACCGCTGCTCGTAGACTCTGCTCACGGGTTTGCGCACAAGGTGCTCGATGCCATATCGGTCGATCAGGATGTCCTCTTCAAACTCTTCTTCGTTCTTGTCGGTATGCAGTAGACTTTCGGAATGCAATGGCGACTGCGGAAGTAGACCGTTCGATGGAGGGATCCCTAAAATTCCACACAGACAAGTGGTAATCCCCAGCAGCATGATGTCGAGGGCCAGACCACTAGCTTTGCGGGTGCCGTATCGTCGCTTGTTCGTGCAGATGATAGTGCTGATTTCGTGGTCGAAGAAGAATAGCATGGCGATAATAGCTCCAGGGAGAATAGCTACAAAGGCCCAGCTGATTGGCAGCTTCCAAAATCGGACAAAGAAGGCCGTCCGTGTAGGCGACGAGGGTGCGAGGCGATCACTGCTTGTCTGGAGCCGGTTCTTTTCGAGGCGAGCGGCGTCTCCAACGTACCCGATTCCAACGAAGGTCACAACGGCAATAATGGTAGCATATTGCCGCAGCCAGAGCTTCACGTGGTTCGGAAAGAAATTCCACTTCTCGGCGGTGGACAAGAGCACCGCCAAGGAGAAAGTTCCCACACAGTCAATGACAGAGTACAGGAAGGCGTCCATGGCCATCTCCTCGTGACCGCGTCGTAGCTCTTGCAAGGCCTTGGAGAAGTAGATGATGGTATTGAGAAAGCTGAAGATCTCGCAGGTGAAGTCGCTGACGTAGAACACTAATTGCGAAGGGTACAAGAGTCAGCTATGGCCCAAAAGAATGACTTTACTGCGGGTACAAGATCTGGAGCGAGCGGAGAGACCGTCTCACACTTCGGCCGCAAATCCTTCGAAGTACTTACTGGTCCATTCGTGTGCGTTGAAGATGGCCAGGAGCCACAAGATCCAACAAGCATGTATGAGTGACCATGCCATGAAGTAAAGGAAATCAATCTGAAAGGAGTCGGTGGACATGTTGTAAATGTACTCGGCGAGGATGGTGAAGCTGCCTATTCATTGCAGTGAGCGATGCTTGAACAATGCAAATCAGAACCTGACATAGACCGAGACAGTCTTGGACGTCGTAGGCCTTGTGACCTTCCAAAAGCTTACCAGTCACACCTGGAGCGGAGGTAAGCATGTTGTCTGATTGAGGTGGGTCTGACACGCTCTTACCGAGAATGGTCAACGGCTGGAGTCCGAACAATGTGAAGACAGCATTGCAAATGCCCATGCTCAACACGATCTCAATGGTGCCCCAATTAGAACCCGTGAGATCGTACAGATCGCTTGCAAAAGTTATGCCTGGCAGGAGATTGGTGAAGAAGATGAAGATCCCGCTCGCCAGGACAACTTGGTTGAAGACGGTCCAGTCGGAGACGTAGCGGCGGGAGAAAATGGCGAGGTCGGCGAAGAGCAAGCGAAAGGGACGAAGGGCACCATCGCGGCGGGTAAATGTGTGCACCACTCGCGACAAGAAACCGGATCTTTCCTTCATTGCGGATCAACGACGGAGGAATGGAGCGCGGACAAATGGGCTTCCTTTGGGATCACCAACTAAACACGCGGATCTGCTGGGCAATTATACAAGCTTCAGGATGATGCTTGTACAAACAAGCAGCGCCTACCTCGATGTACTCGTCAGGAACATGTTGACAGAACGCCGATCTTGGATTGGCTTGGTTCAAGGGGCGGCAACCAATCCTTTCTTCGCTGTGCACGCCAAGAACTTCCGAGCAGGGCGCAGCTCAACCCACCGCGTTGCTCACCGCAGTACCGTGGTGATAGCAAGGCACATCGCATCGGACAGTGCAGTCGTGACGTGAGTCGCCGTGGCCGGGATCGGTCAGGGCACAAGCATCGATTTGGCCCAGATGCGTCGTCAGCAGCCTGCCAGGAGCGAGGCTAGATGAAACACATAATTGTATGCCATTGATGGCCTCGTCGGTGGTCGTCGGAGGCGAGCGGAAAGATGACCACGCACGCTGCAAGGGTGCTCTTTGACAACGCGTCGCGGGAGGTCGAACACATATATTCGAGGCACGGCGGCGAGCATGGAGGAGAAGGGCGGGGCAAAGCAGGCGAGGGTGGTGTCATCGTCACGTCGGGGGCAGCGGACTTGGCACGTCGGGCTCCAAAAGCGTTGCTGGTTCATTCCATCTGGATGAGGGAGGTTGTCAAGGTTAGGTTCATGAAAGCTGACGAAGTGAGGTGAGATTGGGGCATCTGAGATACAGTAGTTCTGTCAGGCTTGGCGCCAAGACTGGTGATGGCCCGGGATGCGACCTCACCTTGCGCGCACCGCCAGCTCATCACCCAACACACCCCATTACCCTCGGAAGGCTGAGCAAGACTCGTCAGCTCCTCCGCCCCCGTCAGCTCATCTCCTGTCAACTCCGCCGCCGTCGGGCATGTCCCCGTCAAACACTTTGGAGCCGAATCAAGCGCTGTGATGAATACAAGATCATCGTCCTGCACGATGCCGCATGCCACGACAAAGCAGTCACCGTTCCTCGCGACCCTCTCGCACTCGTCATAACCCTTGGTCCGGACCTCGTCATGGCCGACACGGTGGATCTTGACACGGAGCGCATCCGAGAATGGCGTTCCATCATCACGCTAATCATTTTTGTCTTGGCCAGTATATTCTACCCTCACGGCCTCTGCTACCGCTCATTGATGCACTGACATTGCGATCAATCATCAGATTTAACGGTCTTGTTCCCTTTTCACATCCCAACGTACATTCCCCGGCCGCTGGTGGCGGCTGTCTGGACCATCTTGCGAGCGCTTCGGATCGTGCCTCGACCAACAATCACGTCGGCTCAGACGGAGCCCAGCACTTATTTCGTGCGGTACATGTTCCCTGTCAATTTGGTCACTGCTCCTCTGATTGCCGACCTGCTCCTGCTGGCCATTCAAGCAATTGGCAGGAAAGAGGTGCACGATGGCACCATCGGTGCCAATCACATTGCGCCCATTGACATGTGAGTGAACCAAAGGGTAGAAAGTCTCCAGCAACTTCGTGACGGCATATGTCGCCGGCTTGCCGTAGTACAACGCTCGGAATTGTCGGGGACTTTACTGACACTTCCGCCCTTCGCCTTTAGCATGGCCTTCTTCATCACCCTGGCCTATATCGCCATCTCCATTGATGCATCGGGCTTGATCAGATGGCTCGCTTTCAAGGTGCTGCAGAATGGCGGAAAACACGGACACCGACTCTTCTTCTACCTTTACTGTTTTTTCTTTGGTATGGCATGTCTGGTAGGGAATGATCCGATCGTTCTGTCAGGCACAGCTTTTCTGGTAAGTGTTTGGAGTGTGTGAGGCTCGCAGCGTCGGGAACTTTCTCTCAGGCCATGTCAAGTCTTCACTTGCGATCAATCCGCACCGTTTGAACATTTGCTGATCCTTATGTTATTGGCTCCAGGCATACATGACCCGCGTGGCCCAGAACATCCACAGCGAAAAGGCCTGGATATACGCTCAATTTGCCATGGCCAACATCGGGTCTACCGTCCTAGTCTCCTCGAATCCCACCAACCTCGTATTGGCCGGAGCTTTTGGGATCAAATTCATCGTTTATACGGCAAACGTCATCGTTCCAGTGATCGCCACGGTAGTGCTATTGTTCCCATTTCTGCTATATGTTCTTTTCCGAGGCAACGGTCTTGTGAGTACATGTATCCAGATCCCGGCGTCACAAGTCTGATCGCTCTCATTGCAGGTGCCCGAATCCATCCAAATGTGTGAGCTTCCTGATGAGGTCAAGATGCGGAAACCGGTCAACCCCAACATTCCTTTGGACAAGCCACAAGACGATGAAGACGACATTGCCGCCCTTTCCGAGATTCTCAACCCCCACTTGGACCGACCAAGCGCCATATTTGGAGCTACACTCATGGGTGCGACTTTGATCACGATCCTCGTCATGAATGCAGCCAGTCCGAGTGGGAGCGAGCACCCGGTCTACTGGGTCACCACGCCGGCGGCGGCCATCATGCTCACATGGGATGTTGCCCGCGGCTGGAAGCATCGTGATTATTCCAGGCGGATGGCACGGGGTGAGCTCCAATCCGAGACAGCTTCTAAAGGCTTCGAAGCGGATCAGCAGCCGATCGATTCCAAAGTCGATTCATCGGCCACCAATCCGGTGGAGCTCGCCGAGCTGAGGAAAGATACCTTTCCTGGCCAGGCTCTCGGAAAGGACATCTCTTCGCCACGCGACGATGCCTCTTCGATGGCAATGGACCTCCGAGAGGAGAATGAGAAAGCATCCAGCCATCTCCATCGAAAAGATGCCCCGCAAAAGGCTGTACCCAACGCCTCATCCAATACACAAGCAGTCGGTTCATCAACTCCGTCAAGGTCTGCGCCCGACGCATCGCGTGAAATATCGACCCTCTATTCTCTTACGGTCAATGGTTGGAAATGGGCACGACAGACCTTTCCTACTGCAACGACCGTCCTTCGCTATCTTCCTCTCAAGCTGGTGCCTTTCGCATTCTGCATGTTCGTCCTCGTGGAGGGACTGGTGACAAAGGGCTGGGTGGCCGTATTCGCGTACGGGTGGAACCACTGGGTCTTGAAGACGGGCGTGGTTGGTGCCATCGGTGGTATGGCATTTCTATCTGTTGTTCTTTGCAATGTAAGTCATCGATCCGAAGTCCTGACTCGCAGTCACTAACCACAATTCAGTTTGCCGGCACCAACATCGGCACCACCATCCTCCTCTGTCGAGTTCTCCAATCCTGGATTCAGATTCGACACAACGATGGTGTGCCCATCACGAAGCGCATGTTCTGGGCCACGGTCTACAGCATGGTCATCGGAGTCAACTACGGCGCCTTCAGCACTGCATTTAGCGCATCGCTCGCCGGCTTACTATGGCGAGACATCCTGTCCCGGAAGAACATTCACATCCGGAGTCGTGACTTTGCTTGGATCAACTTGCCGATCATTGCATTTTCGACTGTCGTCGGCTGCGTGGTGCTCATTGGGCAGGTCTACATCACAAGAGGGACTGCGGCTTATACTGGTATGTCATAAGTGGCAATGATGGGTCCCCTGCGGAGAAGACAATGTAATCGAACGTAATGATCGATACAAATCACCCAACCATGCTTGCTTATGCCTCGTATCGAACTGGACCCAATTTCACCTGTGCAATGTGAGAAGCACATCACGCCCTGACTGCACTTCATCCGTGCGTCCTCCTTCAACCCGATTGGGATTGATTGAGCTGTCCTGCCATCCCTCATCAGGTCGACTGGGCTCGGATGCCCCCAACGTCTTCGCAATGGTCAGAAATCGCGCGGTACCGCTCTGACGAGCAACGGTATCTTCTCCCAAAGTGAGTAGACCTTCTGGTCGTGCCAGTTGACCGACTGCTCCGACAAAGACAGATCAAAGTTGAAGAGAACGGTGCTCAAGATGAGTCTCATCTCTATGAACGCGGCTCTCGTTAGCCATGACACCGGGAGCGTTTTGCGTGACGTATGGCAAAGAACGTCGTTGAACCATGTTACTTACCATGCCATGCCAGGTTCTTCCCCAGACAGTTCCTTGGACCAACGCTGAAGGGCTCAAGAGCATCGAGATGGTCGTTTTTGTACTCCTCATCGCCGAGCCAGCGCTCCGGGTGAAACTCGTGGGCATTCTTGAAGTTCGATTCCATCCTGTAGGTGCTCCATTGATGCACTCCGACGGTGGTGTGTTCGGGAACCTAAAGCCAAGGTCAGAACTTCGACACAAGGTCGGTCATTGCAAGCTTCTCTAACCAAGTCACCGTCGATCAGAACCCCTCCCGTGGGTACGCTGCGCGGCAAGCTAGTCGGCACAGGCGGGTACACGCGAAGTCCCTCTTGCAGCACGGCTTGCAGATATTTGAGATGCTGAACCGAGTCCAGGGTAATGTCTGCGGCGCTCGTATGTGCACTGCGGATCTCCGACGTGAGCCTGTTCAAGCAATCGGGGTTGCGCAACAAATAGTAGGTGGTCCCTGAAAGAGCCGTAGCGGTCTGGAGAGCGGGAGTCAGCTTCGAAGCGTCTTCGCGGTGGGGTTCTACCAACAGTTTCAGTCCCCGCAACCATGAATATGGAAGCATTGGAGTGATGTTCGCCGAGCGTAAGCCCGTCAGGACCGTGGCCTTTTGCGAGTATCTTGGTCCATAGATCCCGACGCTCCCTGTAAGCAGCGACGGAGTTTAGCAAGGCTCAAGATTGCCGACGAGTATGTTCGTTGATGGATGCTCGCGGCCTTGTGGCAGGACTCACTCAGTCCTTGCAAGCCTACGATCCACTGTGCACGATCACGTCAGCTGCCATTCTGAGAAGACTTCAAGGCCTCCACGTACCTCTCTGTTTCGAGTAGTTCCAATGCTCTGCAAAAGTCAGCGACAGGTGATTTTTCACACGAAAAGACAGGCGCACCTGATACCGCTCCTCGAATCTTTGGGTTGTACTTAATGAACCGGCTTACTATCCAGTCAGAGATGGCACCCATGTGCCTGAGAGACCGGACAATCGTATCGGCCTTGATCCCCTGGAAGATCGTCTTGACCTGCAAGGCGATGTGAGCGGCCATACAAGCAGTACTCGCCTTGGCACATTCGTACCCAATCGCTGTATTCTCCATTCTCAAGCATTTGCAAGTCTACTTGCACGGTCAGCGTTGTCCATGTCAGCATGTTCGAGTCGATTGCCCACCTTCGCCAAAAGTCAAGTCGCCCATGATATCGAATGTGGTGCAGTTGTAGTACTTCAACAAATCAATCTCCTCGCCGGACTTATTCGCAAGTTTCTCCGTTAGCTTCTCGACCCACTGCTTCAGCATTGGCTCAAGGTCCTGAAATCATGCAGTCAGCGATGTTGCGGGTCGACAGTCGCCGATGCAACGCTTGCGAGGCTCCATGAGCTGTTCCCTCGCTTGTAGCCGCTCTCACCTTCAGAGTCTTGTCGGCGAAAGAGTGAGACAAGACTTTCCGCTGTCGGGAGTGAGTCGCATTATCCGCAGTGATGATCGAATCAACTTGGTTGAGTGGCTTGGCTTTTGACAACGCAACATCAGTGGCAGACCTTCATCTTGAGTGGGTTGTTAATGACAGCAACTCACCGTAGTCCGTCACTGGCTTGATCAGATGTGACTCCCCAGACTTCCTGAAACTGCATCAAATGTCAGCATATATAGGGATAGGGATAGTGGCAGTGGGGTATACCCACCCGTGTAGCCCTCGCCAAGCTGCCGCTCCACCAGCGTAGGAAAGCTCGTTTGGCGAGATTCGAACGACTGGGCCATACTTTGCATGCAAAATTGGGAGATCGACCGCTTCTGTCCCCTGGATCCTTGTGAGGAATATGGGCCATCGGCTGAATGCTTGGAGTTTCGGTCCAGGGAACTGGGAGGCGTTGCAATGTCAGTAACACTTCTCGAGACCATTAAGCGAAGGTGAACACTGCCTACCTTGGACAGAGGCCCGAAGTACACATCGTAGACGGATTGTACGATCGTAAAGCCAATGTACGTGACTGTGATGGCAGCAAGGACAAGTATCGGGCTCACACCCTGGGTGAACTTCGACAGTGGAATTGGGGACGGAATGGACATGTTGGCAGATTCTGGTGAGAGGAAGAGTAGATGAACTGATGTTCAACAGCGCAAGAGCGATGAAGAAGGAGAAAGACAGAGGTGCAGAGAGAAAAGACTAAATGGCCGGTCTGTATATGGCTGGCAGGAATTGATTTGAACTCCACCATGCGGAGAGACGGAACATAAAGTGGACCGCTCATCGTGCGTAGAGTTGTCATGCATGCCATGAAGCGCAAGTGTCACGTCCGAGCGGATATGTGTTGTAATCTTATGCAGATGTGCCCTCGCCCAAGCTTAATCCTTGTCCACATGCCTCGTTTGACTCTTGCGTGGTTGAGAAAGCATCAGACCAAACGCGGTGGTTCAGCTCCTTGTCGACGGCAATATATGGAACGTGATATTCTAGCTCCATGTCCGAGAAGGAAGGTAATAATATGATGAACGCGGTCGGAAGAAGGTTGACCAAGGAAAACGAAGTGCCACCGGAACTGGATCAGGTACCTGCGTCGAGCAGACCACCTCTCGGACAATTTGGTAGTCAACATCCGAGCCAGCACGTAGCAAGCGCTTCGCCGTCACCACCCATATATCTGCAGGCTCTCTACCTAACCACATTGACTGCCACGCCCAGGCCGTGTTCGCCCGGAGCGCGCCGGCAGAAAGGACTTGTCGTGCAGTGAAGCAATCGGGATGGAGTGTATCCAGACGGCATGGAGACTCATGGAGCAGCACAAGGATGAAAAATCGGAGCGAAGCAGTGCTGCCACTATCAGCCACATAATCGATTTGTGAGGCACATAATCGCTAAAAATCGTACGCTAGGCACATACGACCACAGATAGATGAAAAATCGGCTTCCCGTCCGATCAGCCATGATAATCATCTAATCGCTACACTAGTACTCAAGTTGGTGACAATTGGGGAATCCGTAGTGTTGTATGTTTTGGCTTTCTGCCCCATCTTTTTTTTTGGTTTTGCCATGCCTACAACAACTTAGTTTCCGGGCGCGATGGCGGAGCAGATGAATGGTCGAAGCGAAGGTCTCCACCAATTTCGACCGCACCGTACATCTCGATCCGCTTCCCCAAAAGCTGCCTTGTGAAGGTGTTCAACTTGATGGCCTGTTGAGAAAAAAAAAATCCCCCGACGCCACAACCGCCTCCTCCCTTTCAGTGACTTCACCCGAGCGAACGAAATCGCGTCTATGCTCAACTTTGTCTTCGGGGCGCGCGATATGCGCCGATGTGGCCAAGTCTACAGTCGCACTGAAAGTCTCTCTCCAGGTTCGCACACGCTCCATGAGGTACCTTTACGAGCCGGGAACGTCGGGCACTCCGTACGCCACGAAGAGTGCACGCTTTTGTGTTCGGAGTGCTAGCGCCATAGACCTCCGTTCTAGAACGATGTGGCGCCCTGTCAGCCAATGCTCCGCCTGTATATAGATGCGGCCCTTCGTCAACGTTGACTGAACACCTCCTCGTCTCAATGCGCCCCGTCCAGCCGTTCGCCGCGATGCTACCCGTCAACTTGCTTCTGGCCCTCTCTCTGCTCTTCGGAGGCAGCCTAGCTTCTCCGTTAGACGACCCCGACAAGCGTTCTGCGTCTGCGTCCACCAAATCCGACTGTGGTGTAGTCGGCTACGACCAAGGACGATACATCGCGAGCAAGCGCGAATGCACTCTGGTCCAGTGCGCAGCCTCTTGTGCCAAGAGCTCCGAATGCAACAGTTACGGCTATGGCAAGGGTGTCTGCAGGTTGTACACCGTAACTGTAAAGGGCAATATCTCCTACCAGAAAGGATCACCGTACAAGTTCTTCGACAAGTCGTGTCCGACACTTCCGACCACAAGTCGTGTTACCACGACTGCAAAGTCCGCGACAAAGTGCAGTACCACTGTAAGTGATCGAGCTGTACATGTCAGATTTCGATCCATGAGACGCTGACTCCCCTCAGACTGGAAGGCTTCTCCCTACCACAAGTTCCCGAGCCCGTTTGACGACTTCTGTGTCGACTTCGTCTCTCACTGGTCCGGCCTCCTCGACGATTGTATCTGCCACTGGATCTTTCACTGGTCCGGGGTCCTCGACGATTGTATCTGCCACTGGATCGTCCGCTGGATCGTCCACGATGCTCGTTGGCTCTGCAGCTGCCACGACTACATCGTTCTCGACAATCATAACCACGATCACATCGTCCTCAACAACAGAGTCTGCCACCACACCAGCCTCTACAACCGAGTCGACAACGACCTTATCTTCTACAATAGAATCGACGACCTCGGCGTCTTCTGTAATCGAGTCTACAACCTCCTCCTCGTCCTCCACGACGACCTCCACGCTCGCGGCTCCTTCGAATTTGGCTAGCGACCCAAGCTTCGAGAATGGCGGCCAGGGCTGGACTACCTACGGCGGCACCTTCGGTACGAATGACGGCGCCGTCGTTGCTTACGAAGGTACTAGATACTTGTGAGTCTGCGTCCCTCTGGGCCTAGAGTCAATCTGCTGACAGCAATCTAGCACCGTCGGTCTCCGACCACTCCCCACTATCGGGCAATCAACAAGTCTCTTCCAGACGATGGTGGGCGCGAAGACGGGTCAGACCTACCTCGCGAGTGCATATCTCGCTCTGGGAAATCGGCAGTCCGACGGCTGCACTTACCAGATTCAATACACTGGGTCGCAAAGCGTGCAGGGGAGCATCCCCACGGGTGCCGTGTCGGACTATCATCTGATCCAGGCCACTTTCCCGGCTATGTACGACAATGGCCAGCTATTGTTCAACTTTTACTGCGGCGGGCAGAACGGCTACACGGGGTCCGACATCTTGTTGGACAGTGTCAGCTTCATGGACAGTCAGTATTACGGTCACATTCGACCCGGAATGGCTGAGCTAACCCACTGCAGCGACCGCGCCGCCTTTCTGCGCATCGAGAGGCGACACGTGCGATCCGAGCAAGAGCAACTCATGCTGCCCTCGGTCGGGATGCAACGCGAATAGTGATGGCCTGACGTATTCTTGCGGTAAGTCGGCCCCAGCAGTGAAACCATTCGCCGAGACTAATCGGTCATGCAACAGGTTGTCTCCCAACGGGAGCGTCCTGCGACTTTGGCGCCCCCAGTGCCTGCTGTAGCTCACAGTGTGGTTACTTTAGCAGACAGTGCGCGTGATTATGAGCTTCCCTGTTCTATAGCACGGAGACAGCGAAAGGGGACATCCGTTCCGGCATGGCTTGGACGAAGCTCCAGAGTGCACTGTTGCAAATTCCGGATTTTCGGAATCTGCATTAGCGCGTTTCTCTAATCGTGCGAGCACCGCACTGCTCCTCCCAGTCGTGCCTGTCAGGAATGCTTGGATCAAAGAACCAGGTGAGGTCGATCGTCTAGCTTTTCGTGCTTCGAGTTTTGTGCCTGAGGTGTCAATAAGTTAGGATCTGTAGCTCGGGTAACACCGAGGCTTGCCTCTGCATCAACTTCAAGCGGCATTCAAAGGGAATGATGGGACCTAGATCGATCGTCCCTTCTAGTCTTTGGAAGGAAGAAGTACATGTTAGAAAATGACGCAACAACACTTCACAGGAATTGTCAAGGCGCCGGCATGAATGTATGCATTGACCTGCCGGCAATCTTGCGGCAAAGAAGAGATGCTGAAACAGCTCGAGGCCAAATGGCTATACGAAGTACTCAAGAATCGGGCCGGACACGAATCGAAGGCGATCGATGTGTCGAGACCTCACTACATAAGGCCAGCACTGTATGGGTCTCCAAACTCAATTCCAAAACATCCATCATACGCCAACTGCAAGAGCCTGGTCCAATATAAGTTCGTACTTCCTCTCGATCCTCTTCCACGTGGTTGGACAGATATCCGAGCGATCTGCAGGGCGTTCAAGTGCCAATGAAATGGTCTTGTATCAAGGCAGTTGGCCAATTCTGGCAGGCAGCCACTGGATGGGATCCTCTCAAACCTTGTCCGAGTCTGATGGAACTAGGTTGATCGCTGATGCCGCTGACTGTCGGGGGTTTGCTCACTCAACAGTCTCAAATCCTGGACGCTTTTCCTGTGTGGCTGAGCGTGCACAGATCTATGTCATTGTCGATGTGTTCATGCTGCAGGCATCTGGGGTCGACCTCCTAGCGGCGTCCGACATCCTTATTATAGAACTGCCTTCCGTGTCTTCGCTCTCTCCTCACCCGCGATACTTTCGACCTCTTTCTTAGCCTCATCTGGAAATCACAATACAGCGCATCAAACAAAGATCGACTTCTTGTCGTCATCGATCCTCAACGAATACCAAATCCAAGTCCAGAACACTCCTCGACCATGAAGCTCTCCGCCCACGCTCTACTTGCCGTCGTTTTGGCTTTGAGTGGCTGCGCTGAAGCTGTGGCTTTTAGACCAGATCCTCCTCATTCTCCATGGATTCCTGGTTGCCGTGGACCAGGAGGTGTGTCTGCTTTCAAAGTCGTCTACTCCCCCCAAAAGATTCTATGCTAATGTTCACAAAGCGTACTGTGAGCCTGGGTCACCTTTCGTGCCCGAATGCTGTGCAGACATGAACCTACACTGCAGATGGGACGGGCCTCGAAAGAGGTGTCACACGCCATGTGAATATGGCGGGTAAGATCCTTATTGTCCTTGAAGACACCTGATTGATATTGTACTGACTGAGACCAAGTGGCTGGTGTCCACCTGAAAAGCCCATCTGTCATGGAGCTACTGATAGAGGTCAACACGGCGACAGCGTTTGTTACGCCTGCTTACCGTTCGATTGTAAGCGCCCCTGTTATGATGTCGAAGCTATACACTGCTGATCATTACACTATAGACCTCTGTGACGATTCGAGCATGTGTTGTTCCAAAAAGTGTGACTACGCGGACAATACCCAAGTTTTTAAAACGTGCGTCATGCCGTGACGCTTCTCCTATCGGGACTTCACCTGTGTGGGCTTTAGGTTGCGACTGCAGCTGCTTGATACACAGAGGACCTTGAATACGAACGAGGAGGAGACATCGGGCTTTGCAGGTCTGGGTCATCGGCCTGTGATCCTGCACGGCTGATCGGACAGGAAGGCGATGTCGCATTTATCTGTGGTTGTCTTAGTGTGATCGGCGGACAGCATCGTTTGAGAGTCGAAGTTGGAAAGAGAGATGAGAGAAGTTGTTGTAGGTACCTAGGTAGTCATCTAAGGAGATGTCGGAAGGACGAAGGTATATAAAGCATATCGCCGAGCTAGCTCTCCGTGCTCCGTTCAAACTGCACCGCTAAGCTTTGCAGTCTGAACGAAGCACTACGTTTGCTTAAGTATGTGGACCGAAGGCTATAATAGTGCGACATAAACTGTTAGGAACTCTGCGTTTCTTTTCTAGGGGGAGACCCCCTAGGACCCCCCTTTGCCTGCCGGCGGCCGTCGCCTTCGAAAGACAGAGTAGAATTATGTGTATCTGGGTTACGTAGCAGCGTTTTTGAAGTTTTGCTGTGAGCTAATCATTCTGATTGGGGGCCAAAATCCAGTCGATTCGGCCTAACAAAGTTCGCTTAGTCAGGTAGTTGATGCCTCAGGCCATCAACATGCTTCCCTTTGTATCCAAATCCGTCCTCACGCCATTGCACGACATAGCATAACACCGCCACCTCATTGTGTCCACTCTTCCAGGTTGTCATTTAGATGGAGAAAATGACGCAGCATGGCGATCATGGACGTCCCCAACTGCTGCTCTTCCTCTTCCCGCTTCATGTCATCAGCGTGAACCACTGCACGACATTTCAGCGGAGAGCCGCTGATGAGTCGAATATCGTCCGCAGATCCTCCGGCATCCTCCTGTATGCGAAACTCTCGACTTGATCAAAAGAAACGCCGCATGCCGTATATATATGCTCCGACTCCCTCACTGCTCGGCTGTGGAATCAAGCTCTGGCCGATCTATCTTGTTCGCTCTGCGCGAGAGCTTGTCAGCTCAAGCAGTGCTTGTACACCGACAATATTCTATCGCTTGTTGCTTAGTCCTTATCACGGAGTGCAACATCATCCAAGCCTTGATGCATCCTGTGCTCATACATGTCCACAACGCATGCACGACAAGCTCATACTGCCAATCGGTTGGTAAGTCGCCTTCGCAGTGTCGCATCAGACAGTCCTCTCCAAAAGAAAGTCACCATCTAGGATCGGCAAAGATGATCGTCAGTGCGAGGGCAATAGGAAGGAGCATATGCAGAAGGTCCACTTCTCTTGCAAGTAAGTGGCGCTTCTCGATGTTGACCCGCATTGCACTATAGCAGCGAGCAGGTGCGACATGCCGTTCCAAAACGCAAGTCCAGGTAGTCATGATTCCCTTCCCGCCATTGTCTTGCCACACCTCTTCCATCGCAAAAGTCCCGCGATATCTCTAATCATCTAGCATGAGATTCGAGACTGCCTTGCTCGCTGCCGTGGCAGTAGGAATTCATGCTCATAATGGCCACCATGATCGGCCCGGAAAATGGGACTGGAATGGCGGCTATCCGTACGGAGGTTACAACTCACAGCATTTGCCTGGCACGCCTCCGAAGCCTGGTTCATTGAACGACACCTTCACCCAACTCACCGATCACAGCAATCCAAGTTTGGGCACCTTCGAACAATTCTACTTCTACGATACGACATACTGGAATGGGCCTGGCTCTCCCATCATCTTGTTCACCCCAGGCGAGGTCAACGCGACAAGATATTTCAGCCATCTCACCACGAATTACACCACAGGTGTCCTCGCCCAAGAGATTGGCGCCGCAACCATCGTGCTCGAACATCGCGTGAGTGCTTGCAAGGGCAGAAGGCCTGTCCTGAGATGCATTTCCCACCCTGCGTTATCGCTTGAGCCACAGCTGACCTTTGCTTCCTTTACAATCAGTATTGGGGTGTGTCCAGCCCCTTCAACGACCTCACCACTGCCAACCTCAAGTATCTCACCCTCGAGAACTCAATCAAGGACCTGACCTACTTCGCCCGCAAGGTCAAGCTCCCCTTCGCCGACAAGCGCCACCCTAGCAATGCGAAAGACGTCCCCTGGGTCAGTATTGAAGTGTGTAAGGCCTGCAGTTTCTCGAGACTGTGGCACAGGATCACCTGCAGGTCTTGCACTGTATCCCATGCTCATTATCTGGACTATGGCTGACTTATACACGTCGAGTTGCCAGGTGACCATGGGCGGCTCATACTCCGGTGCTCTCTCCGCCTGGACCGCCGCCGTTGACCCAGGAACATACTGGGCTTACCATGCCTCCAGCGCCCCTGTGCAAGCCATCTCCGAGTACTGGTCTTACTTCCTACCAATACAACAAGGCATGCCGAAGAATTGCAGTCAAGATGTGACCTTGGTAATTGACCACATGGATGACATCCTTCTCCACGGTACCGAATACGAAGCCATGGAATTGAAAGCCCTCTTTGGACTACAAGATCTCGAACACAACGACGACTTCATGGCTGCTCTGGCGCGTGGTCCATATCTTTGGCAGGGCAATCAATTCTATCATGGAACAGGCTTCTTCACCTGGTGCGACTACGTCGAAGACAGCGTCAACGCTACCGGCACTGATGTCGCAGGACCTTCCGGCGTGGGCCTGGATAAAGCACTTGCGGGCTATGCGAAATGGTTCAAAGAAGTCCAGCTTCCAGGCCATTGCGAGGAGCTCGGCTACCACACAGGCCAAAACAACACGGAATGTTTCAACTCGTACAACCCTGATTCGCCTGGCTACACCGATATGAGTTTGAGCAATACCCTTAACAGACAATGGGTTTGGATGACCTGCAACGAACCCTTCGGATACTGGCAGAGTGGGGCGCCGGAGGAGCGCCCAAGTATTGTGTCACGTCTCGTGACGGCTGAGTACTACATCCGTCAATGCGGCCTGTTCTTCCCACACGGTCCGGATGGAGAAACCTACGGTATCGCGAAAGGCGTCACGGAAGATGATGTCAATTCCTACACCGGCGGATGGGATGTCACCAACACGACGCGGCTGATCTATGTCAATGGTGCGTATGATCCGTGGAAGGAATCGGGAGTCTCGTCGGATCTGAGACCTGGCGGACCGTTGCAGAGCACGGAGCAAGTGCCAGTGCTGGTTGTGCCGGGCGGTTATCACACGAGCGACTTGCATACTAAAAATGGAGCGGTCAACGCTGGAGCAAAGGAGGTCATCGATGGGATTGTTGCGCAGTTGAAGGAATGGGTTGGAGAGTGGCCACAGCGTGGAAGGCATTGGAGGGCCTGAAAGCGAGGAGAGCTTTGGATGGCTGCCATTGATTTTTGAGAACTTTCCTTTCGACGTATGCATCGATTCCTAATCATGCAGGTCTCTTTCCAAGGTCACTTCAGGCTTATCAATCCGATACAACATCTTCGCCGCATTAAAGTACGCTTCATACTCAACTTCCTCTCCATCCTCACCCGCGTCCAAATCATGATGATAATGCCCTCCCTGGTTCGTCCCATCTACAGTAAAGCAATGCGTATGCTCCATCCTCAACCCCAATTTCTTCCCGGGATCCGCCGAATGAAATACCGTCAAACACACAATCGGTGCGGTAAATGCATGCCAATTTAACCAGTCGTTCACCTGCGAGCCTTTCGTCCAGGGCAGTTGCGAAGCGGGCGGAAAGTCGGGCATGACGTGGAATTGAGCTTTGCCGGTTTTCATCACGAACACGCCACCGATGCTGATGGGATGATCGTCGCCGTAGTGTTCGAAGAGGGCGCGGCGGATGCATTCTGTAAAGGACTTTTGCGAGCCGGTGCGGGTTCGGGCGGTGATTTTGAGGACGGGACCTGGGTTGCCAGTTGAGGTATACAAGTTCATCATTAAAGCGCAGTCAGCGCAGGGACTCTTTTCACATCTCGTGGTGGGTTTGCCATTGTTCTCCTCGATTTTGGTGTAATAGGTGAGGTTGTTGATATTCTCAAAGGACTTCTCCCAGCTGAGATTCGGTGACAGCTCTGAGTTCATGCCGATGACATGGAATGGTCCAGCCCCTGCGCCGAGCATCTGGCCTTTCGACGGGCTCATTTCCATTTCTTTGGCGATGTCGATGAGCGAGTATTTGCATTCGAGTCGGGGCTGTGGGAAGAGATTTGGTTGGCCTCCTATGTCTGCTACGGCTTCGTTGCCTGAGAGACCTTCTGTTGCGAGATGGTAGGGAGGCTTACGTAGGTCCGGACATTGTCCTACTGTGACTGATGATGTTTGGAAGTTGGCCTTTAATGCTGGGGTTAGGACTCGGGCGAGTTCTTCCAAGAGAGGCGGCGATAGGGTATGTGACGTGGTCTTCATGTTGACTTTCGCTGTGCTGTGGAACTGGATCGCGGCTGGGTAGACTTCGAGGGCCAATCGATACGTTCGCTTGCCTGAGTGGAGTGCTGTGCTCGATATCGTAAGGAGCATGGACAAGCCGTACATGTATGGTAGTCAGACGGCTTGGGCAGGCGTGCAGCTACGTTGAAATGCCGGCTTGTACAGCTGTGTAGGTCACTTTAACGACTGAGTGGAGTTCATGCTGAGGTGAGGTCTAACTTGCAAGTGTCGTGCGGGGATCGAGTGCCTTTTTGCCGACCTCACTCCTCTCCTGAATCAGTTTCATCAGGCATGGCATTTTGTATGCTTCATTGATCGGCGCTTGATGGGCTCCGATGTCGCTGCGCTTCTCTGAGAGACGTTGTTGTGTTGCATGTCATCCTCGGGACTCCGCTGCAACCCCTCCTGGTCTTCCATAAGTGGAGTGGAGCGTGAGCGAAGCTATTCTTCGCTCGTGGATCTTGCTGCACGATAGAGTCAGACAAGATTTGCTATTGCATGCTGCTCGTCTCGAGGCTCAATTTGTCCAACGCGTCTCGATGTTCCTTGTCCCGTCGGTCCACCCTCCAAACCCTCTCTGCTACAGTTCTTTATTTGTATGACAAGAACCGACGAGAACCGAACACCTGTTGATACCTCGGACAACAATGACTTCCCAATTTCCCATTTACCCGGATCTACAAGGCAAAGTAGCCTTGATTACGGGAATCGGTCAAGTCGGCATCGAAAACTCGCCAACATGGGGCAACGGAGCAGCAACAGCACGTCTGCTTAGCCACAACGGAGTCAAGGTGTTTGGGTGCGACTTGAACCTCAAAGCAGCCGAGTACACAAAGCAAAGGCTGCTGGAAGACAACCCAGCTGCAATGTGCGATGTGATGAGTGCCGACATGACGAGCATATCAGACATCGAGGAACTAGTCAAAGCAGTCATGGACAAGCACGGCCGGATCGATATTCTATACAACAATGTCGGCATGACGGCGCCAGGAGATCCTGGAAGCATTTCCGAGGAGTTGTGGCAGAAGCAAATCGACCTCAATCTCAACAGCGTCTTCCGTTGCTGCCGACTGGTCTTGCCCATCATGGAGAAGCAAGGCGCCGGATCGATCGTCAACAATGCGTCCATCACTGCGATGCGGTACATCGGGAAGCCACAGATTGCATATGCTACCGCAAAAGCGGCGGTGATACAATACACGAAGGCTACCGGCTGTATGTATGCAGACCGTGGTGTGAGGATGAATTGCGTGGTACCCGGGTTGATGTACACGCCTCTCGTTGAGAATCTAGCCATGAGTGAGAAGGAGGAAGATCAGGAGGTGGCCAGGAAGATCACGCAACATAACGTGCCGATGCGAAGGATGGGAGACGGATTCGATGTTGCTAACGCCGTGGTCTTCCTGAGCAGTGAGGCATCCAAGTACATTACTAGTCATCCTTTGGTGGTCGACGGTCGGATCACGGAGTCGACCGGAACGGGATTTGTATGATCTTTCCCAGCGAGTCACATGCCGTCGTGCTGATAATTTGCTTATCCGCGTATATGTCAGTTTACATCCAAGAGTCAGCCTTCTTACATGTAATGTACCTGCCCTCGTCCAGACAACTTACTGGACCTTGTGCAGGTGACTCACCTGCTCGCGTACTCGTCAGTGGTCAATAATTATCGGCGACACATCAAATCGGCACGCATGATGTTGACATTGCGGTGTCTATGTTGATTCTATCGAATGAAGGGGATCATG
Source organism: Zymoseptoria crescenta (assembly GCA_026122155.1). NCBI lineage: Eukaryota > Fungi > Ascomycota > Dothideomycetes > Mycosphaerellales > Mycosphaerellaceae > Zymoseptoria > Zymoseptoria crescenta. The sequence continues at coordinate 185,907 of JALRMM010000003.1, forward strand.
GTTCCGGTTCGCTTCTTATATTCTTCGTACTGCTTTCCGAAGAAGTTGACCAGGAACTTCTCCTCCACTAGATGGCCATGTCAGCGAAGGACCACCGTCGATGGTTATAGTCGACCACTCACCCATCGTGCGTTTGTTGAAGAAGCCCCACAACGCCAAGGCATAGCCAACAGCACACAATTTGTTTCCGACGAGGAACTGAGTGCCGAGGGCCCACCAGAAGAATCCAAAATAGCTCGGGTGTCGGAGGTATGCGTAGATCCCGCTAGTCACCAGTTGATGCGTGTCCTTGCGCTCCGTGGCGACAATGTGGTTGAAGTTCGTACCGGCTTGCTTCATGGCGACGCTTCGTACGATCTGTCCAACAAGGACAGCTGCCAGACCCGCGGTGATCGTCCACGGAGAGACCAACCAGCTTTGATAGGCAGGAAACAAGGACGATATCAATACCTCGACCGTAGCTGCGCCGTGTGCAGATGCATAGGCACTGCCGTTGTTGAAAAGCAGGAAACTGGATGCTCGACAGGCTGGAACGTTGCAACGTGCTGTCGTGTAGTATTCCAAAAAGTGGAAGACACTCAGGCACACGAAGAACGTCGGAAGTCTCCACCAAGTCGATCGAATGCTGAGAAAGTAGAGAGCTGCGATGGCACAGCTTGCGAAGACGACGCCCAGGAAGAAGGCCTGGACGCCGATGAAGGAGAGGTCGCGGGACCCTTTTGGGAGGAGAGTCGGGTCGAATGGTACTGGCTCGGTGTCCTCGTCTTGTTCGCTGAGCTCCTGATCGCTGTTTGCACGCTCTCGTCTGCGTAGATTTGTGAAAGGTGGCTCGTCCTTGCGAACTGCGACTGGGACAGAACTCGATGCCCCTTTCGAATTGACGAACAGATCGGCGAACGTTGGAGAAGGCATGACTGCACGATCTGAACAGAATCAAACAGAGTTCGAAGGCGGAAAACGATGTTGATGCGAAGTCATGGTACAAGTCTGGACATCAAAGTGATGTGTTTCTTTTTGGAATTGATTGTCTGTTTCCGTCCCTTTCGTAGACAATCGTAAGGTTCATTAGACGCTGCGGAGCGCGCCGGCTGACCGGCCGATCCCGTCCCGCTTCGTCACCCGCATCTTGAGCGACACGTTCAATGCGACCTTCACCTTTCCTTCCTCTTCACTACACCGTTTCAACATCGACGCCCGCTTGCCACCGCTCGAACATCGTCGATATGTTCATTTTGCTGCCAATTACTCCCGGACTGCCACGATGCCGTCCATTGAGGAGAGCAAGAGGCAAGTGAAGGCCGGTCTGGCGAGCCAGAAAGACGTTGTGGATCACGATGCCATACTGGCAAGTCTCGAAGCCGAGATTGACCGACACAATGGCCTGAGCGAGGATAGATTTCAGCGAGAAGGCGATCAAGAACAGAGGACGGACACAAATCCATCTCCCAAGTTCCGTTTCAAGTCCGGCACGTCGGACCCTCGAAAGAGGAAGCGTTCAAGAAGGGAACACGGCGACCGACGGCATCGGAAGCATAGACACAAGTCCTACGACACGTCTCGCGAGGACGAGTCCGAGAAAGGAGCAGCACACCCATTTGCTCGTGAGCCAGTCGCGCCCACACACGATGGACGAGAAGATCCCGGCGCCGCATTCCGCGACTCGCTGTTTGATGCACTGGCAGATGACGAGGGCGCCGCGTACTGGGAGAGTGTCTACAGCCAGCCTATCCATGTTTACCCGCGTCCGACCATACAGACGCCGAAAGGCGAAGTGGAAGAGATGAACGACGAGCAGTATGCCGCCTACGTCCAGATGCGCATGTGGGAGAAGAAGAATCCGCACATTGTGCTCGAGCGAGAGCGGAAAGAGAAGCAGAGACGGGAAGAAGAGGAAGAGAGAGTGAGGAAGCGAGAGGAGTTCATTCGTCGTAAAGAGCGAGCAGCATGGGAGCGGTCACACAGGGATGGTGCAAGGAAGTTTGCTGGACTGGATAGTGATGGAGAGGACTGCTACGAATACGTGGTCGATCCAAGCGGAGCCTCGAAGCGTTCGACAGACGGCCCGAACCAAGACGAATATCGGAGTGCATGGAGAACGTATCTCGCCGCTTGGGAGCAACTCAAGCTCGATCTTGAAAAGGCTTCGAATCTGCCCGATGCTGAGAGTGGTATGCCGCCGAAGACGGTCTCTAAGCCAGCGAAACGGATACCTTGGCCAGTACTGGAGTCCAAACCTGCTACAAGGCCCAACATCGAGTCGTTCATGAGAAATGCGCCGCGTTCACAGGACGGTCCGACAACGATCCAGCTTCTCAAGTCGGAGCGCGTAAAGTGGCATCCTGACAAGATCCAACAGAGATTCCGTGGAGGAGTCGACGAAGGCACGATGAAAATCGTGACCGGTATCTTTCATGTTGTCGATGACTTGCTTGAGGCGGAGAGGAAGCGCGAGGAGAACTCAGGCGCTGGACGGTGAGGCCTTCACCATAGTGTCAAGAATGTATGTATACGATTGCACTGTTGGTCCGAGCAGAAATTGTCATTCCCATCTCGTTCAGCTGAAGTCCGGTGCCAGCAGAGACGTACCTTGCACAGCTGGTTTCTGCAGCGTCAGCACGCATACTAAATATGGTCGATGTGGCGCTGGGCTCGGCTGTCCAACGACAAGGCTGCGAACAATCTGGGAAAAAGCTCTTGGTGGCTGCGTATGGGTGGTGCCTACCTGGACTTTCGTGGAGCATAGCCAAAGGGAGTCAAATAGGTATGCGCTCGCTCCCTGTTGACCAGAGTCAGCAAAGGTATCTCAGCCGCCATGGCTCCCCGACCTCGGATAGCTAGCTGCTGGCTCTTGCTCTTCGTTCTCATGAAGCCCACTAAGGTACTCACACGTTTCGTTGGCGATCCCACAGACACCAGAACGCAGAACATACCTCCAGTAGTCCGCTCAAAGTGCCCCAGTTTCGTGCCTGAGGCGCCCAGGATCGGCGCGGTTTAAGCGGACGAACGTAGGTATCGCAACAATGCGGCGCTTCAACCAGTCCAACATTGACGCTGGACGCTGTCCCAATCTGATGCGCTGCGTCCTTGAGGGTCTCCCCGCCGATACGATTGCTGGATTTCAGAGCGGAGGTGCCATTGCCGGGCTCGTGCCGACCATACTAGCCCTCATCGCTGCTTCTCCGATGGAGCTTGTGCAGCTGGCTTTTCTGTTGCCCCATCGAGCGCTGGCCACGGCTTGCTTCGGTATCGGTCTTACGTCTGGTCTGTTTCGCCAGCTGCGAGCAGCGAGCACGAATCTTACCGACTCCAAACCCCATGCACCTTGCACGCGGGAATGGATGTTTCGCTTGCCGCCTTCGAGATCCAGTTCCCAGAGGCAAGGCTGGAAAGCTGCTGGACTCACGCTGGTTGTCGATCTCTTGGTCGTCGGTCTGGCTGGAGTGGCTCTTTATTACAATTACAGGGTCAGCTCTAGGACTATGATCACCTGGCGCTGCGAATATGGCTGGTTGGTCTTCATGTGGTATGTTCATGCAACAGACTATGCTGCGTGGAGGAGCTGGGACTTCAATGAGCTAATATTATGCGGCAAGGCCAATGGCGTGCATACTTTGGCTTGTTCTGTCAGTCTCCATCCTTTGGACTATGAGCAAATCCACAAGCGTTCAACTCCATGCTTACGACGTGACCAAATCGCTCGGCCTCGTACAGCTTGCGACTTTACCATACCGCGGTCCCGCGTACGTTGCGCAGCTCTACGCGGATCTTGGCCCAGGGCATTCGCCCAGGAGTAACGATGCGGCGAGAACTCTCGACAAGACGATCGCAGCTACTGTACCGACGTCAGACGCCGCACCAGCCACCCAGGCCAACGCAGCAGTAGCTTCCGCACGACAGTCCTCACCGCGCGCACCGACCATCGTACTAGCAATCAGCATGCCTTCCGAGAATAGCATCCGCAGCTGGCGATGGTACGAGGCCATCATCGAGACCCTAGCCGTCGGCGTATATCTTTACGCAACTTTCGTCCTCACGAGCACACAGTTCCTGAGTGGAAACACTGGGCTGAGTTTCGTCACTATAATGGCTCTGTGCTCGAGTGCTGTCAGAATCTTGGAGAGCATTTTTTGGAGCCCGAGATGATCTTGTTGCTGCTCTTTCTACAAAGATTACCCCTCGTGGTACAATTGCAGCATGATTCTTCGTAGTAAGTTCTGTGAGCTGAGTACCACAGAATTGTGCACACACATAGCATCGAAAACTTAATGGTATCTCTGTCAGCCGTGCACGCCTCGCCGCCTGACCGTGTGATGCAGGTTGTGCAGCTTGAAACGCCTCCGTAGCATGCCGCTGTAAGGTGATAATGGCTCACTAATCAATAGCCTCCCGCGGCCAGCTCCTCCGATGCGTTCTTCCAATCGGCGGATTCTCAGCTCACACCCTTGAGCCACTCGACACCTTTGGCATCCTCGTCCGACTCAGCTGGTGGCAGATGCAAAGATCGCTTCGCTGCTCGCTGCCAGTACATCTTGCTCCGTGCGCTGACCACGTCGCCCGAGTTTTCGACGAGTGCCTCGTAGAAAGCCAAGGCCACTGTCTCGAGGCCGAGGATACGCAGGCATCTATGTGTTGTCAGTACGTTCGGCTATTACCACCCAAGCGACAGATATACCTGATGATGCGTGTAATACGCAGATGATTGTGGTCCATTCTGGTTAGCCACGTCTGACGCGCGTTCGTGAGGAAGTCCACGCTTGGCGTGATCGCGTAGCGATACGAAGCGGAAGTGTTGGCGACATCGTGATTCTCGGTGGTATCGTTGGTGTCGAGAGTGAATCCATAGAACGCTGCCATGCGCTTGAAAGCTTCAAGGAGTCGGGCACGGAGACGATTCCTGTCCGGACTGTGAAGGAAGGCGGAGCGAGTCGCTCGGTCGAGTAGAGGTGCATCAGGGTTGACGGGCGAGCGCTCGGGTAGCTTGGAAAGAGTCGTTAGCATATATCGATAGCGAACGGTGCTGACTGACGCACAGGAAACAAGACCTGAATGTAGTCGTGATCTCTTTCAAGTCTTTCGTCGGTGAACTTCAAGATCTGCGAGAGAGTACGCCCTTCGAGATCTTTGGCTTCCTCGGACCCGTAGAAGCGCGCGATGAAAGGTAGCGGCGGCGCTGGAGGCCATGAGGACGAGTCGCTGCCGGCCATTTGGGAAGCTTGTGCTGCGATGGTGTTGCGAGGATTTCGATCGCTTCCAGACTTGGAGATACTCCGAAGCGTTGATCTAGCGTCTTGAGACCAGAGTCGATGGTAGTGAAGGAGAGCACGAGCTGAAAAGAGGGATGAAGATGAGGAAGGGATGAAGCGGCGCATGTAGAAGAAGGATGGCCGAGAAGAAGCTAGCACGTGAAGGTTATCAGTCACATTCACTTCGCAGAGATCACATGCATTCGTGCCAGACAAGTATGCGGTTGCTTGCGCTGGCGAATCCCATGGAATGTTTGCAGTCATTCTCCATGAGCCTTGTCACCTACCGTTGTTTGTGGATGTTTTCTACTTCGCCAGGTAGGTCGTCCGCCAATGCTCGTTCGTTGATCAGTCCGAACGCGCGCTACGTCTCTGAAGTGGCGTACAATCAGGCACGTTCTTCGCGATTTGTGATGCGATGGCATCGGACGGTGTAGTAGTAGTAGTAGTAGTAGAACAATTGATCGAGAGGTGGAAGTCAATTGAAGCTGAGACACTAGTAGAACTACGTCAGCGGCCCGCACGTGCATCACTTGGAGCTTCGGCGGCAGGCATACACCTACTTACCTACTTCAACTTACTACACACAGCCAACATACGACCGCATACAGCATCGCAGCCGTCTACGACACCGAAGACCTCGCCAGACCAATCTGTAGGATCAGACACTGTGCCGGGACTGCGCCGATACCTCAGACCAGACCTAAAGAGCTCGAGCAGTGAGCAGTTGCAAGATGTGGGACGACGAAGACAACAATCCTTATGGATCTTTTCATCGCCGCGGTTCAGAGACCTCCGAAGTCACCTCGCCCACGGAGCGTGAGTGTTCTCGACATTCGCTGTAGCCTCCAGGCAGCTTCTGACCGATTGCAGGTTTCAACCGGCCGTCTACACCACCATCTGGCAATTCCTCACCCGATCAGCAGCCTCATTTCATATCTAGACCCAACGACCTCAGCGATGAAGAGCTCGACGACGAACGTGGGAGGGATATGAAGCCACAGCCAAAAGCCGGCGGGTACGACAGCCGGATAGAGCAGATCCTGTATGAACATCCAGACCTCGAAATACAGATTGTATACGCCGGCAAGAATACTGAGGGCGGAGGAGGCTACATCACGTACACGATTCGGACGGGAGAGATCGAGGTGCGGCGGCGATATTCTGAGTTTGCTTCTCTACGGCAGACGCTGGTCAACCTACATCCCACCTTGATTGTGCCGCCGATTCCAGAGAAACACAGCATCGCGGACTATGCGGCCAAACCAACGAAAGCAAAGGAGGATCTGGGTATCATTGAGCTTCGTCAACGAATGCTTGCAACTTTCCTGAACCGGTGCCGGCGCATGAAGGAGATTCGCGAGGATGGCGTATGGTGGAGATTTCTGGACCCGAATGTCAGCTGGAGCGAAGTGCTGCATTCGCATCCCGCTGCAAGTGTGCCAAAGAACAATCTGAAGGCCCCTCCTCTTGATCCAGCGAATCCGACTCAGGCTCATTCATATCTTCCTGTGCCATCTCAAAGTGCGAAGCTACGATCATCTTCGGGATCCTCAGCATCTGGCACACCTACATCTCCTCCTCAAGGCTCGACCATCACATCTGCCGCTGCCCACTCAACACCGCAGCTTCAATTTGCACGATTTCCTCCGACGTCTCAAACCCTCAGTGAAACCGAACTCGATCCATACTTCTCTTCGTTCGAGAACAGTTCGAAGGAGCTAGAGACTCTGCTTACCGGTTCCATGGAGAAGGTGAACGCGCGGCTATTACGACACTTGTACAGTCTGGGAGATGATTTGATGGACCTCGGTGCTCGCTACAATGCCTTCTCACTATCAGAGCAATCTGCCAGTGTCGCGCATGCGATCGAGAAAGCTGGCCAGGCCTGTGACTTCACATACATTCAGTCTCGCGATCTCTCTTCGGCCCTCAGCGCTGGCTTCGCAGAGCCGATGAGAGAGCATGCACAATTTGCCAGCGTTGTCCGCAGTGTTTTGAAATATCGAGTGCTGAAGAGAGTGCAAGAAGAGATGACACGCGATGAACTAGAGAAGAAGAAAAGCACGCTAGATCAGCTCGAACGCAGCGAGATTGAGGCAAAACGGATCGAGCAGTACATGACTTCGTCTGGAATGCACTCCCAGCATCAGTCCGCTCCGCAACGCAGCGTAAGCAGCGGCAGCAATCGCGGTCGACCGAGATTACAAGACGACAATGCGTCTGTTGACAGCGATTTTCCACCGAGTGGAGGCAATGTCCCGTCCGCGCAGCAAGGCGCACCACATGAACAGCCATACTCTAGCTCCGCTCAGTCACCACCTAACGGGAGCCACAAACGAGCTAGCAGCGGTGTGGCGAACAAGATCTTTGGTCGTCTCACGCATGCCATTCAGGGCGTGACGGATGCAGATCCAGAGCGTGCACGTCGAGATCAGCTTGGAAAGACAAAGGAGAGTCTCGTGCAGCTGGAGCAAGCTCTCGAGGTCTCTCAGAAGGATGTCAAGGATGCCAGTCAGGGAGTTCTACAGGACCTGCGGCGATTTCAGGGGCAGAAGGAGGAGGACTTGCGGGCGTACATGGTAAGCTTCGACGAGGAATTCCAATGTTCGACATGATCCAAGCTAACATGTTGTGACAGCTCAGCTTTGCCAAATCTCACGTGGAGTGGTCCAAGCGAAGTCTAGAAGAGTGGAAGAAAGCCAAGGGGGAGATCAATAAGATCGAGGTCCGATGATGCACACGATAGGTGACAGCTTCAATTGATATGATATATACAATCGCTGTCTTCCAATTTGCCTGGACTGACACGTTGTCATCCACATTTGAGCCCATCACGTTTGGCTCAGAGCTCCGAGACTCATTCTCGACTGTAGTACTCGACCATCGGACATGGTAACCAGGGCAGGTGAACGGAGTCCAGCTGATGATCCAGTTCGTCAACGGGCACAGTCCGTTCTCGTCCATCACTGAGCCTGGATAAATCAGAGCGGCGGTGAGACGTATCGGACATGACGTGTGTCTGTCTTCGTCAAGCTACTCTCGCCGTGTGGTGGCGTACCCGAAGAGGACTCGCCGGGTCACGGAGCGCGAGAACAATGATCGTACCACCCCGGCCACGATGTGCATTCATACGTGTACATCCTACCACCGGCGCGTCCCCCTTTTGCATGGCCTCACATTCCATCACCATCATCAATGCCCAACGTTCAGCTCACGGTGCCTTCGTCTTCAACTGCACGCCATGCCACTTTTTGATCTCCTCTCCCAGAATCTGATTCACCATGCGATGTTGCTTAATAATCGACAGTCCCTTGAACTGCTCCGACACAATGTCCAGGCCGTACATCGAGCCACAGCCACCGGAGATGTCTTGGACTTCGAGCTTGCTGGGTTGCAGGGAGGATTTGAGCTTGTCAAAGATTTGGCGCTCGCTCTCGTTGAGGTAATCTGGTGCTTGGACTTCGGCGGAGGTGGAGGCGGAGTAGGCGCGGATTGGGAGGCGTTGGAGAGCCATTCGTGATGGTTGTTGTGCGATTCGAAGGGTAGTCGAGGATGTGGAGGTCATTCTTGCTGGTGCGCGCGCAAGGCGTAGGAGGAGGGTTCTTGATGCCATTGGAGCTTGAACGTTGGCTTTCGATGCTTCGGGGGTTGCAGATGCTCGTGGACGGGTATGCTTGATATCAACAGCGTTCGTGATGGGCATGGGCATATGTTTCTTGCAGTCCCAAATTGACACCTTGGTCGGAGTCAGCACGGACCATAGGTTTGGTAAGCAGGAACGATGGAACTCCGACACGGTCAACAACACATTCCCCAATGCATCCGATTTCTCACTGTTTGGACGACCTTGTCCCATTTCCTTCGAAACAAGAACTTCCTTATCGGTCTTGCCGGCATACGCCAGATCGTATCTCCTCCGAAACTATACCATCCGACATACACAGATTTCTCCTGTTCTCGAACCGCACGCGTCTCACGACAGAGTGTCGGCACTCATCAAAGCCCGTTCTCGCCCGCATGACACATAGCCGTCGAAACCACCCACTTGTTGCATGTAGCGATCACGACGGAAAAGGTCGCAGCGACAGTGTACAAGACCATGCTCACACCCTCGCGCGTTGGCCGCTGTGACGAGAACGCGGGGCAGAACCATGACTATGAACTACAAGCGACACGCGTGCTGACGATGATCTTCATGTCTGCAGCTGCGACGGTCCACGCCGGCCTCAGCAAGCGTGGCGGAAGACCTTCAGGATGTACGATATGCAATCCTGCGGTTGTCTCGTAAGTGAAGTTCGAGGAGCTCATATCGGACCTTGTGCAGCCAACCAGAAGCTCACTGCCGGCCTCTACATAAGCCGCCAATTGGACCTCAACAGTGACCGCAACAAGGCGCAAATAGACTGCGAATGGACTGCAGTATATCTGGCATCCCCGCACTCTAGGACCGCCCCTAAGATGGTTGAGATGAGATGCTGAGATTCACTCGCGTGCTCAAAGTTAGAGGCCTTCTTTTGTCCGTTGGTACCTGTACGATCGCTGCGTCTATGCAAGGTCAGCGTGTATCGACAGCACCCTCTGGCGGTCGTGCCAACCTCTTTGTCTCCTAACTTTTGACCTGCCTTGCTGTTCCTACCACATTTGGAATATGGTCATCTACGATTCTGGAAGCTCTACGAGCCAAAAGCCACACCAAAAGACCCTGTTGTCGATCGTCAGCGGCTGTGAAGACCCTGCCGTTACCAACCGCACTTTTTCACACCATGGTTCCTCTTACTTGCAGCTGGCACGCGTCTCGCATGCTCATGTTCCGGACCAGATACTATCAAGCCTCTGCCGGCTGGAGGGACCGCATCATTGAACCACACCATCTTCTCGCAAACCCCTGTGGAAAGCCAAGCGCTGGCTGTCATTCGCTGTCAGCCCACGACAGCATCTGCAAGCCATTGTGCGTGCTGTGCACCACGAATGTCATGTCAACCGACGCCAACGTCAATGGAACGCACAAGGCACCGTGTGCCGCATGCCACTTGACCTCATTCCTTCGTCTACCACAAATGGACATGATACGACGAATCCTTCGTCTCCAGACCCACAGCAGTATGCACCTGCAACTCCGCGCTTCACACCGCAAATCTGCAAGCTCCGGGCGCGAACCAAGCAAAGTTGCACTCTCCCCATGGGCAAATGATGATCCCTTGGGAAAAAGGGTCCCCTCGATGAATTCAGTGGGTCGCTCGATATGGCCGGCGCCTAATCGCCTGGTCGTGAGCCTTTCTCAACCACAGCATCAAGTTCAAAGCGGCCATCAATGCGTGCTAGGCGAGACGGTTCGTGAGACCGTCTTGTACTTCCGGCACGAACAACGGAGCAGTCAGCATCCTACACTTTTCGCACAGCACGGCTTCACGGCATAAATGAGATGCGAGCGACCGTGTGCTCAACCAAACAGCCACCCCTACTTTACTCGTGCAAGCGCAACGTGCGTGCATTGTGCAGCGCGCGCGGGTGGGGCACTTTCACAAGTTCTATGGGGTACATGCGTTTCTTGTGGAAGGCGTATGCACAGCAGGCGAAAGTCGTTCATTGCTGTTGGCATGACAGTGTAGAGAAACCTCGATGGCCGCTTTGACGTAAGCACATTCGCCTGCCGGCAGAAGTTCTATCCAAGCATGTTGTCATGCTGTTCTTGACGGACGATGCTGTCGCGGCCTCATGCTCTCAGTGCGGTGCAAAGGCAGCAAACGGAATTTCGGGCGGACGTACCAGTCTGGTCTTGGTATGCAAAGCCTGCTCTTTGCATGGCTGTACGACGACATCTCTCACAGGCTCACAACGACTGCATTAAAGCACAACTCGATACCAACCTGTCTGAGGGGCTGAACTCCACGCCTAGACTCTCCATGAACTCGGCGATCTCGGTCAAATAACAAATCTTGGTTGATCACCTATCACTCCACAAACCCCAACCGACCTTATTTCGACTTTGCCATCGGCATCGCGGCAGTCCCATTCGGCCCGAGAACCTCCACGTTCGATACCTCACGAGTCACCGGCGATAAACGCTTTTGATACATGCAGGACGGATCAAAGTACAACACGACTCTGATCATCGATGTTGAGCGTCTTGCAGTCCCTCGGTCTATGCAATGAGCGCCGTGCGGAGCAAGTCTGAGACTTCGATGTTGGTCCAGAACGCGATGTCAGCAACCACATGCATGTTCGACGTCCTCAAAGGTGTGCAGGGAAAAGAGTGGATCATCGTGCAGAGGCGGGTAGGTGGTCGCGATCTAGACGGTGCCTCTTTTGGCTTCTGGACGAGTATGCTTGAAGTCGTGCAACGGACATGTTTGGCTTAGACAGATGTCGGACAGGAAGACAGGTTGGCAAACACAGCCGGCCTTTCCAGTCGGACACTGCTTCAACCCTGCATGTGCGGAATGACTGCCATTCTGATGGTTTCACAACAGCTTCATCATCAAAAGCCGCTTGTAGCACCCGGAGGGCCTCCTCCCATTCGAGGCACTGCTTCCAACCGCTCGCAGGGGCGTGGAGCACGAGCACGACCTCGTTTGAGCAACGGACAGCAACGGAAGCCGGCCTCGCCTGGGTCCTCGCATGGAACACCTTGCAGGCGAGCGGAGAGTGGACTGCGGCTGTGCGGAGTGCATGCTGCTGTGCGACGCAATGTCATGCGTGAGCGGAGTCGCACTCGGACGTGATGGTGCAACGAATAGTCAGCGACTGGGAGCACTGCCGCTGGTGCTATGGGTCCAAGAAGTGATCGATCAAACGATCACAACGCCATTGTTGACGATCTCGAATTCAAGCACGAGGTGTGAGGTGAGACGTAGACAGTAGATGTGCCACCGACGCAGATACGGCCGCCATACTTGTCGTTTCGACCGCACCCAGGAACCCCAGACGCTCCGCCAGATTCTCCGCATTCGTGGCAGCTTGGAGACGATAGTGAAATTGTTGGGGCGGCGATGTCAGCATTCGGAAACCGTGAGACCCGCAATTAGGTCGAGGCGTCCTGGGAACAGCTTGTGTATCGTGGTTACATCTTGCTTTCTCCGCGAACTGACATCAAGATCGCTGCAAATTCCCCCAGACCCGCAAAACTCGGCGGTTATGACGGTGGATCTTGCGGTGAGGATGCGAAACGACTGGTCGTTGATGAGGAATCATTCTGGCCGGTGGACGGTGAAGGGATGACGGAGGAGGTTGAGATAACGAAGACTTTAGTGCTAGCATTAGTTGGTCGGCCAGCACCGTAGACTTACGCAAGCTCCGTTCTCAGCGTGTCTACCAATCACCTTTTCGACCTCGTCGTCCGTCCCACAAGGATCGCCATATCCGTAATAATCGGTCCTTCCCAACCCCATGGGCAGCGAGTCTCGGTGCCATGGACGAGTTAAGAGGGTTGTAGCCGAGGTGGGTCCGTCGTGCAGCACCAGCACCACAAAGGGTCCAGCATTCCAGACTCTTCTTGCAGATTTAGGAAGTTGAACGCCGATGATCTTTCGTTGGGTACGGCACAGGTACTTCAAGGTACTTTACGTGAAGATCATGGCCAGGGCGCGCGATAAGCCAAGGTGTGGCGGTGCAACCCAGCGCTTGCGGAGAGTTTCCTGGACACTGTCGACAAGGTGTGAATCTCTACCACGAAGTGCATATTTGATATCTTGAAAAGGAGTGCGTCCTTGCTTTGGTTGGTGATGACGACGATGATGTCGAGACGTGATGTCGGGTTAAGCGTCGAAACGCTGATGCTGGACATGTGATCCAATAAGTTGCGAAACTTGTCGAGAGCCGCGACGTCCGAGAAGGTGGACGTGGCCCCCCTGGAGCTCGCCCTGGTCCAGACAACGGCATTGTTTCGGTGCGTTGAAGGTACATCGTACCTGAGGTGATTGATCAGGTACATCGTACCTGAGATGATTGATCGGTCGTTGACCACGCCGTCGTTGCTGGTTCTTGTCGCACGAAACAGTATCGCATGTGCTCTGGTTTCGTCAATCTTGTTAGCACCGGCAACGCGATGCATCCGACAGAATGCTGAGAATCAATCCGATGCTGGACATCTGGTACACCATCCCCTGATGAGCCGGTGAATGAGGACGAAGCCCAGATCCATGAGATCGCCAGACGCGGTTCCCGAAACATGAGAAGTTACTCCATTGTTTGTCGAGCTCGAGCACGCCGACTGGCCACCCCACAATCTCCATTTGCAGCGTGGTGGAGCAGTTATTGTGCATATCACGGCGCAAGCGCATCACAGCATGTGCATCTTGACTCCATTAGAGTTTGGACTTCAATTGAGCGGTGAGCGACATGGCGAATCTCATCGGCGTCCGCACCATCTTCGGCTATCTCGCAGCGATGGCAGAGGCATGTTCTCCAATGAATCGCAGATCGTGCGTGATTCCCAACCGGCGTTCGGTGCTACCCAGGCCGCGCAAATTTGTGCGTAGCTCAGTCTTATCCCGGGATGCCGAATATACACCATAGCGGCATAGCCACGGTGAGCACAGAGGAGATAAGCTCAATGGCTAGGATGCTGACGTTACACCGGTCAGTCCGATAGACAGGGATGCAAGCTCGAAGGCACTGTTCCATGGCGACCGCTTCCCTCCTAGTGACGGATATGAACGTGCTTCATCGCCATCGCGATGGCTGAGTCAATGCTGTGAGCGTGTGTGAATGCTGCAAGGTCCACCCATAACGACGGTGTAAACAGCTGGGCTGAGCTGAGACTACTACACAGGAATTCACACCAGAGGGTTGGAGTGGCAGGACAAATGCTCTTGTCCGCGGATTTCGTAGTACCTCCTACTTCACGCCCAGCTCTGGGCGGGACCACAATAGGCATGAGTAATGGCGTGAGAGCGGGGAAGCAAATCACAGGAGTTGACTCTTGACAATAATAATATGGATACACTAGCGTCACGCTGTCATCATGTCACTACATCTCACGACATACCTCGCCTTGTCTAGCCAGTGGAGTAAACCCAGTGAGGTTGGCAAGGTGCGAGCACATCCTTGCACAGCATGTTCGCCGTGCTCAACCTCGTCGTGCTGCGCTCCATCATCACCACCGACCCAGACCTGGAAAATCTTACCGCGTCCACGGTGGAAGTGGAACGCGAAAGGCGGTGGAGGAGAAAAGACACGTCCGCGCGGCTAACCTCGTCCAACCAATGGCACGCATGAGTCCGCGGACGACGCGCGCGGCCGTGACCAAGCGTTTTGTGAGTGGCAGAGGCAGACCATGCCGACTACGGCGGCGGTCAACGTCGACTCCGTAGCACTACACCTCGAACGCATGCTGTATTCTGTGTCATCAGCATTGGATGAGGTTGTGATAGCATACCCACAGGCGAGGTATCATGTCCGCTAGCAAAGGAAAAAAAAAAGTGGTGAGGCAAAGGTCTCATCTCAAGGACCCACGCATCCGTCAGCTCCGGGAATCGGTATAAACTCAAAGCTTAATCACAATCCTGACCGCACTTGGACGTTTGCGGGCAAGCGTTGCTCGGAATACGCCACATCTTTGAAAAACGCGAACCGATTTTCCAGGGCGACGGTCGACCGTTGGAGGCTGAAGGCCCGTGTGCATTGCGGCGCTCAATGCGGCATGATGGGAATGGAGATCTCAACACCTTGGAGACGTGTGTACTGAGGACAGAGTGATTCAGTGTTTGATAGACCAGGAGGTCAGTCAGAGAGGTCCGAGACAGGATCCATAACGAGTGACAGAGAATGGTAGTGAGAAAGGCGAGTGCTCAAGGATCGGTTCGGAAGGCGGCACGCTATTATGCACGATGGTAGAGCCTGGGTTGTGTTCTTCTCCTTCGAATTCGAGCAATCCGTTCCCACAGAGGAGTATGTGCAGTCGAGAAGTAGGCGAGATAGAGCACAGTCGGGAGTCTAGCCAAGTCGATGAGATATCTCTGAACTCAAGCGCCGTTGCCCGTGGAGAAAGAGGAGGGGAGGTGGCCCAGGTAGGAGTCTTTGGACGTGCCGCTTGGGTGTGGCTTTGCTCGGAGGTACCGGCGTACCACGCACACAATTATGCTCCATCGTGTATGGGTCAGGTATCGGAAGTACCAGTGAAGTACACCCCTCGTCTTGTGCCGCGTGCAGGGTGCATCCGCTATCGCAACCTCGCAGGTTCAAGGACCTGGCCGAAAGCCCGTGCAGGTCTTGGCCTCTGGCGCATGAATACAGTAAGGTTGGCTCTCAACAGTGGCACGAGTGGATCTGTGGTGCAGCAGCTTGCAGACTATAGTCCGCGCAGTCCGGCGTGTGGAGAACAGAGCCAGACCGGGTTCCCAGGCCATCCCATTCCATGCGGAAGCAGTTGTGCACCGCATTCTTGTTGGTTCAACTGCCCGCCAGTCGCTCAACTCAACCTTCCCAGCACGCCCTCCGGTTCATCATCAGACACTCGCGTCTTGGTTCCAGATCCAGCAGTTTCAGCGCTGGGAGGAATAGTGATCAGATAATCTACCCCTACCCTTGTCCGACTAGTCTCTTGGAGAGAATCATTGAGGGCCGCGAGAGGGAGCGGGAGCCAGATCATCTTCGCTTCCAACCTTTTACCTTTTTACCTTTGGGTCTAGTCGCCCATACAGCACCCGAGTCTTCCACACTGCTGTGGCTCTCTGGCGTCTTCTTCCTCCTCCTTCTTCTTCTTCAATCACCCTTCTAGGCCACTGCCAGCCTATCGACCATCGACCATCGATCTGTCCTCCCTCCCGATTCCTCCTGCGACATCTCAACTCATATCCGTCGCGAGGGATCCTTACTCGACTCGAGACCCCCGCACCGACGAATTCGTCACCGAGCCACACCGTACCGCGTACAGTGTGCGATCATCGTATCCGCCAGGAGCCGCACTCGTTGCATTGATTGCATTGGGTTGCTATTCGCATTTCCTGCCTGCTTTTTGACACGGGCGAATCCTTTGTGTGTGTTTGAGCACGAGCGCTTCCGCGAGCGTTGGGATTATCTCGTGCTTTGTCCGCAGATATCCCACTCCCCAGATTTCTCGAATCCCAACCTGTCGTATCCGACCGACGCTTCGACCAACTTCCCACCTACCTACATCCAGGCGAACCTGCCCGGCCTGGGACAATTGTCACCACCAACAACGATCGATCGAGAGTGCCTGCAGTGTCAGCGAGTGTGCGTTCGGTCATCGACCTTTCTGCACCTCAACCACACACCACGACCACCCTACGTGCCGGCTTTGACTAGCTGTGTGCACCTGTCGAAGTCTCGATTTCTTTCAAACTCGACCTCATCACCTGCCAATCTTCGACCACGCCGGCCTCGTGTCGCAACATCTCCGCCTCCTCCACCTCCTTCACCGCGGCATCCTTCGGTACGTCGACCGCATACCATTGCTACCATCCGCGGCTTGTGCGCTGAACTGACGCCGCATGCGGCTTCGCAGTCTTGTTAACTCCCCACATACACCTTTAATGCGCTGCCTGGTTTCGAATTGCTCGTCCTAGCATCACTCCGTCTTCGATCCGCTTCGATCCGACATGCCGTACACCCCGCCGTCGCAGCAATCACCTGCGTCAACCCACTCGAACAGTCCCGTCATCAGCCGCAGCTCTTCATATCACCAGGACGATGTACCTCGATCACCTGTGAGCCTCCGGCCTCAACCGCCGCGCTCCATGTCTTCGGCATCGTACCTTCACAGGCATCGTCGGTCACCGTCGATGCCGAAATCAGAGGCCCCACCGACGCCCACCGAAGGCGCGGATACCTCCATCTCCGCCACAGACTTCGCACGCAGCAGCAGCATTCGCCAGTCACCTCCGCCCGTTAACAACCTTCGGATACCGACCGGCGCGGTAATCTCGCCGCCGGACTCGTCCGAGAATTCAGATGGTGACGAGAACAACCCTTCAGAGCGTGGCCGCGAGCTGCAGAAGAACTGGGACCAACTACAACAAGCTGTTCGATCACTACCACAACAAAGAGATGGTTCACCCGAAAAAGAAGGACTCCAATACCCGACATCAGCATCAAAACCTGTCTCGCAGGCAACATCACCCACGGCTCTGACCGCTCAGGCACGTAAGATCTCGCACTCGCGGTCTTCAACCGAGACAAAGATCATGCTCAAGCCCACATTTGCCGAGTCACCCGCAAATACAACCGACGACAGTGACACAGACGAGGGAAATCCGTTCAAGCCCAGCCTGGTCCGCAAGAAGTCGGGGGAGCTGGTCAAGCCGGCATTGAGACCGTCCTCCAGGCGGCGTTATTCGAGCATGCCTGGCACACCGACGTACTCCAAATCCGTGCACTTCAATGACAGCGACAATCAGACGAGACACTTCCTCCAGGTCGACAAGCCCATCGCTGTCAGCGCCGGCACATCACCTGTGGAATCATATGACAGCGAAAGCGAGTTCCCGTTCAACAACGATGATCAAGGCAAGCCAGAACTTCAGATCAAGGTTGCAAACTTCCCCGAAGAATCCTTCAGTCGGAAAACAAGGCCCATTCGGGTGGAGCGCATCTTCCTATCGTCTGACAAGTCCACTCTCGTCGGCGTCTGTGCTGTGCAGAACATCTCGTTCCAAAAATTGGTCGTCGCCCGATTCACCCTTGACTACTGGAAGACGACGTCCGAGGTTGTTGCCGAGTTCAACAACGACGTCCGCAGCCCACCCAGCGATGGCTGCGACCGCTTCAACTTCCACATCAAGCTGTCTGACCAGGCCAATCTCGATAACAAGACACTCCTCCTCTGCGTGCGATACAACGTTGGCGGTCAAGAGTTTTGGGACAACAATGACAATACCAACTTTCAGATCGACTTCACCAAGGGAATCGAGCGAAAGCCTGCAAGATCGGCCCGGGTGCAGCACAGCCCTCTTGGCGCAAGACCACTCAGCGCCATTCCTCGTAGTCGACACACTCCACCGACCTCCCGATCCAGGCAGGAGTCCGCTGACGAAGACTTCGTCTCGCGTTTCGACTCGAGCTCGGCGTATCACTTTGGTTCCTCTCGGGATAAGATCGTGGATGAGTCAGGTGCAACGATCAAGCTCAAGCCTCGCACGAAGCGGCCTTCGATGCAGTCGGCTACTGCACCACCCCAACCGACCAACGGGCTTGGTAGCCGTTACGACTTTGGCACATCCCTTTCGGCTGCCTTGACGACGGCACAAGATAATCTCGGCCGTCGCAGTGGGCTCATGAACGGCGCCCCTATCGCCACCGCTACGAAGAGTCAAGCCAACGCAGGCTACTTTGGTCTTGTCGATCGCACTGGTCCGGTCAAGGTGGATGCAAAGACAGAGCGACCGGATGCCATCACCACGGATCGACCTGCCATGGGATCCGACCAATACCGGGATCTGGTCCAGAAGTTCTGCTACGTAGGTTCCAACCGTAACCCCACTAGCACGACCACCCTGGTCTGAGGCCCTATCCGAAGCTGACTGACAATTTCAGTTTACATCTGGGTCTGGCTCTGGGTCTGGCAAAGGAACCGATTCGCCACAGCCGAATGGCCTCCCTTCTGCGACTCCAACCCATCCCAAGACACCGAGCGTCGATGGCACCGATGAGACTGGATCGAACACATCGTCCAGCTCCTCGTCGGGAACATCGTCGCCGATCCACGAGCTTCAAGCATCCAACGATCGTGTCGCTGATTCTCCCAACCGGAGTCCTTTCATTTCTCGCGCTAGCTCTCCTGCGCCTGCGACAGCACGGGATCTGAGCATGCGGGCGGCGTCACCTGTGAGCTTTGGATATCCGTATCATAGCCACCGCGATGGATATCTCTCCGACACACCGACGCCCACGGCCATTCGAGGATGAAGAGAATCGAAGCGAAACCCACGATTGTCTATGAATTTGTCTACGACTTTCTGCATATCCTGCTCGACGAGTACCTGCGAAACACAGCTTGACGCAGTCACTCTTGACGCAGTTCTAAAATCACGACTTTACGATACACGAATACCGGAGAACAGCCCCTCTGACGCCGCCTATCGTTACGCTCTATCACTACCGGCCAGGATGCGATTTTTGGCTTCGAAAACAGATTCATTTGACGAGCGTTGCCCGTTACGGCGATTACGATGCAAGGCGGCGGCGAAGACAGTCTGTCGGCTGTTGATGAGAACGGTGGGAGTGGGGAGCGGCTCTGCTCCAGTTCGACTTGTCCTTTTTTAATCATTTGCACTTCTAGCGACTGTTTGAGTGGTTGTTGGAGGAAGCGGATAAACTTCTCTCTCTCGCGGTGTGAACATGGGCTTATTTGGAGAGGTGGTTTGCTTTTTTGACTTGTTTTACATGCAAGGCGTTCCGGTATAGAGATTGTGGATGGTCTTCCTTTTGGAACAGTGCTTTGGTTTGCAGACCTGGGTTTTCCTCACAATCATGCGGATGATGAGTGGTCGTATGATATTGTGGATGCTACTATCTGCGCGGTGCTCTGGGGTTCGGGAGGTTCATATGGGCATGCATGGGGTTTGGTACTTTCTGACAGAAACGAAAGGAAAAGTTTCGAGTTGCTCAATTGATTCTCGTCACCATGATCGATGCCGAAATTTTGAAAGTGTACGTGAAGATCGTTCAACTCCCCTGTCGACATTATTACGCCCCTACCACGTCGAGCGTAGACTATTCATTCGGACATGCCACTACGATCGATCTCCCGCTTCCTCTTTCCTACTCCGGCAATATGCCCATTCCTCACCATCCCGACTAGATCGACGTCGCTCGTCGATCAGATCCCATCGATGTATAGAACTACAGGGATGCCGGGATCATCTTCGGCACGCACCGCGATCCGAAATCTCCCATCTCAACCGATCCGAGATGATATCTGCGATGTGGTTTCCCGCATTATTGCGGCGGTGCCGGGTGATGGACGGGTTCTTCACCGCTTACTCTTCGATCGGATACAGTTCGAGGTGAGGTCCGTTTTTGCTGGGGATGGATTAGGCAGGCATGACCCGGTCCGGATATTGGCTGGAAATGGCGATTTGTTTGCTGTGATGACCTCATATAATGGATACGGTGTGTTTTGAGGGTTGGCTTTTGGAGCAGGGATGATCGAGGGAGGAGAGTGTGGCTGTGATGACTAGTATTCTTTTTGGGAGGTGTCCCGCTGGTTCATTGGGGAGGGAGGGAAGGGCCTGCCTTTCATTCGTTTCATTTCTTTATTGCGATTGCGTTCCGCGATTCACGACTTGGACCGAGCGGTGTGATGATACTTCAGCTCCTCCGAGGCTGCGTATCGGCGATGGGGTGGGCGATGGACGAGGTCTCGCTTTGATCGCTTTGGCGATTGTCTGTGAGGAGGAGTAAGTATCTCGTGGAGGAGCTACCGTTTGAGGCAGGATTCTACGAGCATGGCGAGGAGCTGTCAGGCGAGCTTTGAATATGAGCGGGATATTGGAACATGAGTTTACTGCAGCTAACACCTCGGTCAAGTCAGCTCTTGTTCTGAGTCTTGTCGGCGTTCAGGTGAAGCTGATGTTGTCGCTTGCGTCTCAGTGCACCTCACCTCACTTCCTTGAGCCTCCTTTTCCCTCCTCACCCAGCCACACTCTACTCAATCGAATAGCTGCTGCAGTACATGGCTGGTTTGGGATTCGCAGCGATTGTCTCAGCCGATCAAGAAAAGAAGATCGAAAAGAACACGTCCTTGCCTGTTGTCTGTCCATTCTACCTCTTCTCATTTCGATCCAAGTCTTGATCTGTTTTCCATATCCAGCGATACACATCTCCAAAGTCGATTCCATTTCCGACCAACCCCAGAACAAGCGAAAAGTCACCCACGCAGGAATTCGTCTCTCAAGATCCAACCATCATGCAATCCACCACTTCCACCTCCCACAAACCCAGCACAGTCACCCTCCTCTCCCAACCCTGGGACGTCCTCATAATTGGCACCGGAGCCGCAGCCCTGACTTCCGCCCTCTCCGCCCTCACATCATACACTCCTGCACCGCGAGTTCTGCTTCTCGACAAGGCACCGGAGACGTGGGCCGGCGGAAATGGGTACTTCACCGCAGCGGCATACCGTACTCGTCACAACGGTTTGAAAGACCTGCTACCGCTCGTATCTAATGTATCACCTGAAATAGCGGACAAGGTTGATCTGCCACCTTATACTGCAGAGCAGTTCCATGAGGACTTGCAGCGTGTGACGGATGGACGGAGTAGTCAGGCGCTGGGCAAGGTGTTGATTGATGAGAGTCTGGAGCTGGTGAAGTGGTTGAGAGAGTTGGACGCGGTGGAGTGGTGGTTGAGTTTCCGACGGCAGGCGTATGAAGTCGATGGGAGATGGACGTTTTGGGGTGGGCTGTGTTTGACTGTGCCGGAGGGCGGCAAAGGGTTGATTCGAGGGTTGTTAAAGGCAGTGGAGGAGAGAGGTGGAGCGATTTGTTATGAGGTGGATGTCAAGGACATTCTCATGGATGATGGTGAAGATGTGGCGGGAGTGGTGGTGGAGTTTGAAGGGCAGAGGAGGAAGGTGCAGGCGAAGAGTATCATTATGTGTGCGGGAGGGTTCGAGGCGAATCCGGAGTTGAGGAAGAAGTGGATGGGCGAAGGTTGGGAACTGGCACATACGAGAGGTACGCCGTACAACACGGGAGACATGCTTACAGCGGCCATCCGACTGGGTGCGAAGACGGTGGGAGACTTCAGCCCCAGTGGATGTCACAGTGTGGCATGGGATGCGGACTCTCCCAAGACTGGAGGAGACCGCGAGAAGACGAACGAATTTACGAAGAGCGGCTATCCTCTTGGTCTGATGGTCAATCGAGATGGAAGAAGATTTGTCAATGAAGGGATTGATCTGAGGAATTACACGTACGCCAAATTCGGACGAGCCATTCTTGAGCAGCCCGGTGGCATCGCATATCAGATCTGGGACGCTGATGGACAAGGCTGGCTCCGGCAGGAAGAGTATCGCGATGAGATTGTCCGAAAGATGCGAGCCGATAGCATCGTAGAGCTTGCAAAAAAGTTGGCAGATGATGAGAATGGACTTGTCAACGCGGAAGAGTTCCTCAAGACGATGACAGAATATAACGAAGCTGTAGCCGCTCATCGCTCCGAGAATCCTGACGTTCGCCTCAACCCAGCCGTGAAGGACGGCCTCTCGACGCAGTCCACGCGGAAACAGCTGAAGTTGGCGAAGTCGAATTGGGCGATGCCGATGGTGAGACCTCCTTTCCTGGCTGTGAAAGTCACGTCTGGAATCACGTTTACCTTTGGTGGACTGGCCATAGATCCGGATACCGCGGGCGTACTTCGAGAGGATGGCTCGCGAATCGAAGGATTGTACTGCGCCGGCGAGATGGTCGGTGGACTGTTCTATGGGAACTATCCAGGCGGTAGCGGGTTGACAGCTGGTGGTGTATTTGGCCGGCGGGCTGGCAGAGAGGCTGCCAAGCGTGTTGGTTCAAAGAGATAGCAGGTTGCTGTGGCCTCACGCAACATCTAACAGCGTTGACAGGCACTTCAGACACTGCATCTGCCATAGATGTCGCGTGCATTTCAGAAATGCGCTTGCATGATCGTCATGCGTAGCACGAACATGCTCAAGCTCGTAGGCTGAAAGCCTCTTGTCTTTCGCGACAGTGCTGCCAGTCGCCGGGTCTGCAGTCTGAACAAGGAAGTTTGGTGTGGCAGCTGAATGCAGAACGGATCGGCGTATGCCATTCTCGACAGCGCCCTTGACGAATGTGAAAATTGACAGCCGTGGTGCTCCCACCAATCGATCCTTCAATTTTTCAGTTGACATAATCAACGAGGGATTCGCAAGAGTCACAAGGCTGAGGGACTGGCAACGTTCAGCTCGAATCCCGCCATCGCCCTGAATACTCAAGCATACCGCACACCCCCGAGTGATGGTATCGCTTCCCACCGCCTGTGCGACCTGAGGCGTGAGATCTCGCACCTCTCCATCTCTTCTCCCGACTGAGTAGGATGGTGAGTGAAGGCAAAGTAGATCCAATCAATCTGCGCTGGACATACAGCCAATACAGACGGTACTTGGAGAAAGGAACGACACTGTGTCCTCCGCATCGCCAGAATCGGCCCGTTGGATGCTGAGCTCACACGTTCTCCGAGGTATCCTCTCTGCTCCCGATTGTCTGTGCCTCTCCGTCGGCCTACTCCAATGCACGAACCACCATCACCCTCTTGGACTCCCAAACCACACCCAATACCACCACTGGCACGATGTAATCTCTGCCATTGCAATCTTCGGCGCCAACTGCGACCTTTCGAACTACGTTATTCCGGTTCTTATTATTGGTGGGATCAGCAGAGTAAAACAGGACAACCGCGCCAACTGCTGCTGCCCAGCGAAGACTTCAATCGGCATGGTAGCTTCCAATAGACATCGTATCCAATACACAGGCGGGAAAGATAACTTTGAGCAACACAACATGGCCAGTATTGTTGTACATAACTTTGGTTCGGAGTATGGATCCCTTCACATGGGACAACCATGCGTGTAGATGCCGGCGAGTAGTGAGAGGCGTTGCAGTGTGTTGAGGTGATCATCCTTCCGCAAAGGCAGTATTCGGCAAAGCATCTGTTGTGGCATGCTCTCGTCCTACATTCGTCTGCGTCGTGTCGTGAGCGAGCTTTCGCTATCGAGGTGGAATTGAAGTCTCGGCAGGGTCATGCTTGCAAGTACCACGAGGTTGTGTCCAGCATACCATGCCCAACGCAAGGCATTACCTGGTTTCCTCACTTTCGTGACCCGCTGCGGCTGATGGCATACGAAGCGGAGGTTGTACTCGCGTGCGTCTCCGTCGGTCTTCATCGGGCGACTCTCCAGGACCGCGGCCTCAGCCATCAGGAGGATCTTACACTTGGATGGCACAACGGCGGTGAAGAAGATGGGTGACGACGAGGTGGTCCTTGTCAATGTCGATGTGCTGTGTTCAGGTCCGAAAGCGACACCGAGACAGAGATTCGAGTGAAATGGCCAGCCGCCCATGCCGTTGCGCTTGACCTGGGAAGACGCAAGCGCCCGTGACGATGGTTGGACTAGGAGGTAGCGCGAGATGGCCCGCCCGCGGGTGTCCGGGGCTGTCTGCGGTCTGGAGTCAGGTTGGTGAGAAGACGAATGTGTGGGAGGAGATATGGACGGGTACAGAGTCGTAGCATACAGTGAGAGAATATACACCAAAAAATCAACGTGCACTCCCAGACACGCACATATCGCACAGCGTCGCCCATCAAAAAGGCTGTCTATCGTCTCAATGCGCCGTACCTACTACTACTACAGCATACACGGTCTGATTGGTCGTGGACGCTTTGCTGGACCGAGCGAAATTGAAATTGGATTGGCGAGGAGCTTGAGCCACCTGCGCATCTCCAAAGTCCAAACTAAACCCTCTTCGAACCTCCACTCCCGTCCTGCCTACATCGTCCAGACCGCACACCCGACCCGACCTCATCTGCGACCGACACCGCGTCGACCTCACCCTCTCTGGTTGTCGTCCTCTTCCACCGCCTCCAGTCCGACCCGCTCGACCACTTCCGCCATCACCGGCAGGCGCGACCGATATCCGATCAAGCCCGCCGTCGCATTGCGCCACAGACCTCTCCTCTGTCGTCGCTCCGTCTCCACGCGCATCTCAGCACACCTGCCCCGACACGCGTTGGCCCAGCGCCCAAGCTGCACAGCCGCCTCAATCTGCGACTTTGACCGCATCAACATCTGCATACCCATACAATTGAGCAGCTTTCCGATACACACCAGACCAACTCAGTACTGTCGTTCGTTACACACCGTCGCTCGCCACAACCGACAGCCACCTCGTCACGCGCCCAGTGTCTTTCTGCGACCATACAACAGCTTCACAGCCTGCTTTTACGCTCAAAGGATACACCATACATGCTCCGATAGCCTGCGCATCTTCAATGAGTCAGGCGGCTGTTCAGCCCACCCAGGGAGGGCCAGGTCAAGGTACGTCTTCCGACGGGCCGCAATATCACATGTCAAAAACATGATGAACCGTGGAACTCGCAAAACTTCGAGCTTCGACTCGACTCGAGACAATGTTGCTAATCTTCGACTTGCAGACTCTTCAGCCTCACCGCCATCGTACGTCATGTCGACAAGGATACTATTCCACAATCGCGCCTCGTTTAGCTGACATGAATTGAAGTAGCGTTCCGAATGCCACCGTACCGATCGCATCAGACACACAACCACAAGGCTCTGCCGCCACGTTGGGAGTGACACCAGCACAACCAGGATCGAGCACCCTCAGCGGCGATACTGCGAATGAAAGATCGGATAGCATCGGGAGACACTCAAAACGCAGCCTCACACGCAAGAGGGATCCAAGCACAGGGAGCAAACGAAGAGGCGTGATGGGATCTTCAAGCGGCGAGAAGGCCGCAAAGCCGTCCCCTGGCCCTGCCGCAGACTCGACAGAGCAGTCGAAGACAAAGAAAAAGGGCGGGTTGTTTGCGTTTCTCAATTGTTGCGGCCCATCCGAGGACGGCCATGATCTTGACTCTGCGCATCCGGTAAAACAAGCAGGCAAGCCACAGCCAACACGAGCGCAGCAGCCTGCACAAAACGCAGCCACACAACAGAACGTCGCAACGACGGAAAGCAGCGCGGAGGGTGCCAAAGAAGTCACTGACGAGAAGTCTGCGCAGCCTTTGCACGCGAATGGGCCTGTTGTTGAGCAGAAATCGGCAGACGTGGAGAACCAAGCACACGCCGACGGTGCTGTTGAGCAGCCTCTTATCAGCCAGCCTGCGACAACCACAATTCCACGCGAGGACCCAGAAACAAGTCGTAATGCCAACCTTCCCGTAGGAGGCATAGCACCCATTGTCACCTCCGGTCCGTCTTTACTTGCTCCTGCCGACAACTCTGCTGGTCCTCCGATCACGGTGCAGGCACCCACACCCGTCGTGTCCAACGTGGAGCCACCGCCAGAAGTCGACCCCACGTCGGATCGAACATCGAAGCAAATAGAGCGCGACGAGGATATTGAGATGAATGACAAGGTACCAATGACTGAGGAGGAAGCGAAGGAGATCGAGAAAGGCGTGACACGGCAGAACGAGGCGTCTCAGAACTACGTCGCGCCGGCCGCATTACCACCGCCACCACCGTTGCAATCACAGAATGCGCACGACGGCGGGAGCCAAAGTCACGATATCTCTCCCGGTTCCACACAAGATGCCAACCAAAGATGGCTCTTGCCGCCCATGAGACCGGAGCACTCAGGGCGCAAATGTCTGGTGCTTGATCTTGACGAGACTCTGGTGCACAGCAGCTTCAAGGTTTGTCCTATCCTTGCAATATATCACATCAATCGCTGACATTCTTCCAGATTCTCCACCAAGCAGATTTTACCATTCCAGTCGAGATCGAAGGCCAATATCACAATGTATACGTAATCAAAAGGCCGGGCGTGGACACCTTCCTCAAACGCGTTGGCGAGCTCTACGAAGTCGTCGTCTTTACCGCGTCAGTATCCAAGTACGGAGATCCTCTGCTGGATCAGCTGGACATCCACAACGTGGTCCACCACCGCCTTTTCCGCGAGAGCTGTTACAACCACCAAGGAAACTACGTCAAGGATCTCAGTCAGATTGGCCGCGAATTGAAGGAGACCATCATCATCGACAACTCGCCCACCAGCTACATTTTCCACCCTCAGCATGCTGTGCCGATCAGCAGTTGGTTCAGCGATGCTCACGACAATGAGCTTATCGATCTCATGCCCGTGCTGGAAGACCTGGCCGGATCGCAAGTCCAGGACGTCAGCATGGTCCTGGACGTCGCCATGTGAGATTCAGCATTACTGTCCAGGAAACATCAGCCGAATTGTACCAGCCTCGAAGGAGGAGAAATAGACCCAGCACCGCGGTACCAATACATTCGCCACCCACGCATCAGCTAATTATCATCAAGCTCGCCGAGCGAGCTGGCATTGAGAAAGAGAGACATTATCATCCTCTTCAGTTTCCTTTTCTTGTGTACGATGAACAACGGATTATTGGCCCAGATCATTGCTGGTCGTCGCCTTGCTACTTGCTTGATACACGGCCAATCGATCGAGATACCCTTTCTGCCCTTTTTGCTCTCTGCTTTCTGCTTCTGCATGGTTATGCGCGCGCATCGGAATAAGTGGAGAAATCATTCGGAAAACATTTGAAGGGGATTAGCAAAGGGAATTCAGAGAACAAAGTTTCCTTTTTTTTGTGCATACAGGCAGGCAGGCAGGCAGGCAGCAGGCATGGCAGGCAGCAGGCATGGCAGACAGACTTGTTCAATTCTATCACACTGAGATTGCCGTCTCGCGACTCTTTACCTCAGTATCGTGAGATGGATTGAAGGCTTTTTTGAGACGGGATCATCACACGCGAAGCATCGGGATAGAAATACACCACTTTGGCGAAGCTTGGAAACGCTTCTGTCGCACCGTTGTTCTGCTGCACCAGAAACATCGTTCCTTCGAATGTATGTGAATCTCGATTGAGAGGAGAACCCCATCCATCACTTCGCCAGTTCGTCTCGCCATCATCGCTAAAATGCCAACAACAATTCGAAACACCATCATATCCACGTCGATCAAAAGCAAAGAACACCTCCCATTGTCCTCATCTATTCCTTCCTTCGATCCTTCACTTCCTCCCCGCTCCATCTCCCCAAATCCCAACAACACCCATCATGAACCCCAGGCCCGAGATGCCCGTCCGCACGAATTCCAACCACTGCAAATCCCTCGCTTTCCGCTCCACCTGTTCGCCATTCATCTCCCCGCCCTCTCCCTCGCCAGCCATCGACCTGTTGTTGTCCATGGCGAAATTCAACACGCCGCTCGTCGCCGCCACCAAAGCCGTCCACATGAGGTACGGGTGTCGAATGCGGGAGGGCGACAGGGCGAAGGCGAGGAGGAGACTGCTGGCTGAGAGGGTCGAGAGGGCGCGGATGTGCAGGGTTGCGAGGCGGGTGGTCTGGGAGAGGGTGTAGGCGGCGGGTTTGGCGGAGGGGAGGGTGAGGATGGAGGGGAGGGATTGGGTTGAGAGGGTGTAGGAGACGCCCTGGAGGGAGGGGGGGTTCTGTTAGTGAGTTGCGAGGGGTGGGTGGGGTTTTGGTGGCGGTGGAGAGGAAGGACGTACTGTGAGGAGGCCGAGGGAGAAGACGCCGGTGAATTTGGCGAGGGTTATGGGACACGGCATCTTGGGTGGTTGGGGTGGTGGTTTGCTCGTGGTGGTGGTGATGTTTGGGTTGATACGGTACTGTGGTTGTTCGTGTTGATGATGGAGGTTGTGGTGTTGTGGGTGTGGAGACGTGAAGCTTCAGCAATCAGGGCAAGGTAGCCGCTCGGGCGGGAGAGCCGAGTAAATGACGCTATAAGTTAGATCGACCCAAAGGAACGTCTGGGGTAGTTCTAGGAGAGGAACGGGATGGAACAGAACCTCGGACGCTGTTTGGGATCGGTCAACAGCCGACCAGACTGCACGAAAGATCAGGCAAGGTAATCATAAGTCCCGATGTGACTCGGCTATGGCGATGCGTGTTCACCTGTCGATGGCGTCGCTTGAGGATCTTGTACTTCGTAGTGATCTACGGCCGTATACAGCTGCCAGGGCTATTCTCGGGCCGTATGACCGTTAACAGCTCCCAAGTTTATACATCCAGACCTTCTTCCCCCACATTGTTATATCCGCCCTCTCAATTGAACGAGCTTCTTCTTCATTCCCTCCAGCAATCTCGCTCGATCCTCGCCGAACAACTTCGAAAAACATGCCGGTCCCACGCGAAGAATTCATCAGCGACGTCTGGCGAGACGGCATCTTCACCAACAAAGTCCTCTTCTGCACCGGCGGAGCAGGATCCATCTGCTCGATCCAAGTCCGCGCCTTCGTCGCCCTCGGCGGAAATGCATACATCGTCGGCCGCAATCATGAAAAGACAGAGGCGATGGCCAAGGACCTCGTAACCGCACGATCCGGCTCAAAAGTCATCGGTCAAGGTGGTGTCGACGTGAGGAATCCGAAACTGCTCGAGGATGCGGCGAAGAGATGTGCAAAAGAGCTAGGATCAATCGACTTTGCAATCGCCGGTGCAGCGGGCAACTTTCTCGCGCCGCTCAGCCAGCTTTCGGCAAATGCGTTCAAGACAGTCATCGACATTGATACATTGGGATCATACAATACCGCAAAAGCCGTGCTGCCGTATCTAGTGGAGAGCGCGAAGAAGCATCCCAACACTGGTAGACAGTCGCGGAACGGAACAGGAGGACGTCTGATCTTCATCTCGGCGTCATTCCACTACAAAGGTGCACCGCTACAAGCCCACGCGGCGGCGGCCAAGGCAGCAGTCGATCAGATCTCGCACGCTGTG
Source organism: Zymoseptoria crescenta (assembly GCA_026122155.1). Classification (NCBI taxonomy): domain Eukaryota; kingdom Fungi; phylum Ascomycota; class Dothideomycetes; order Mycosphaerellales; family Mycosphaerellaceae; genus Zymoseptoria; species Zymoseptoria crescenta. Next base: position 215,559 of record JALRMM010000003.1, read on the forward strand.
GCGATTGAATATGGACCATTCGGTGTTACGAGCAATGTCATCACGCCTGGACCGATTCGCGGTACAGAGGGTATGGAGCGCTTGTCGAAGCAGGACCCGGAGTCGGCCAAGGCGAGCGCTCGCGGTATTCCAATTGGACGATGGGGAGAGGTCAGGGAGATTGCGGATGCTACGGTCTATGTGTTCTCGGAGGCGGGAAGCTATGTCAATGGTAATGTGCTGGTGGTGGATGGTGGACAGTGGAGAACGACAGGCGCGGGTGAGAAGAAGGGCTGGGCATACCCAGATTTCTTGCTCTCGGGCGCTGCTGTCGAGGGCGTGAAGAGTGGAAGGAAGGCGAAGCTGTAGATGAGGAATGAAATGATGTTGACTATCAAATAGACTCCGTTCTTCGACTGAAGCATTTGCTCGTCACAAGCTCCACCTTTTCCCACGATGCGGGACTGTCTTTTGGCAACCGCCGGGGAACGGTACATCCGGCTCATCATCCGCTTCTTCTGGCTGGTCTGCACTTTTTGTTAAGCTTTCATCTTTTGTCTCCGATTCAGAGGAAGAACTATCTGACTCCGGATACTCGAGTGGAGGATCCCAACGACTCTCAAAGTAGTACGGTTTGGAAGGATCAAGTCCGACTCTCGGCCTGACAGGAGCTTCCGGACTTCGTGTTGTGGAGAATAGTCTGGACAGACGAGTTGACCCAGGTCGCTCTTCTGTCGGCGTCCCAGACGGTCCAGATGGCGTTTCTTTGAAGATCCGGCGACATTGCCATCGTTCGACGGCCACCAGCATCCGTTCGGACATCTTTTCGGCACAGTTCGCCTGGCCGGCATGCGCTTGACATAGTCCAAGCTTGGCTAACATTACCAGTTCTTCCTTCAAGAGATGTGGGCGAAACTCCGCATCTTCGGCGTCATCGTAGAACTTGTTGAAAGCGAGGCAAAGCTCGCGATGGTCAGCGAGGAGGAGAGGGTATCTGCACCGATTACCGGAGAATGGACTCCCATTTCGGTCGAAGTCGACATACATGCAGGTCAGCGCGTTCCTGCAGTCGAGGAGGCTGAGGCGGAGGAACAGATCCATCTCAGCCTCGCCAATCGTTCTGGACAACCCGTGCCAGGAGAAGAGATTTACGACATAGACGCTGCTGGGTGGCTCGTCGTCGAGCATCATCGTGAGGAGCTGTGGTACCTACCGTCTTCGCGACAATACTACTGTCCTGTCGACCATGCTAATCTATCGCTCTTCACATCTTGCATATACTTGTTCCGTGGGTTTGCTTCAATCGCAAATTAGCATCGCTAGAAGCCAGATCTGTGATGGAGTGAATGCATGATCGATCGATGTCAGGCTACTGATCATGTTGTGGGTGAGATCGAAGAGAAACTGCTAGAGTAAGAGGCCTGACAGCTTGACGGGCTCTCTGGAAGGGAATAGTTCATTGGTCATAGGATGGCGGACGCTAGCGGCAGTCAGTAACATTCACCAACTCAACGTAGAGACTTGACGGTCTCTCCACTGTAGCCCGCCATCTCATTGGATGTTTCGAAGCGGTAGCTAACGGATGGACCAAGATTCACCTGCGGCTTGACCGATGCGGCAACTGCTATCTGACTAAGCTGTGGTCGTGCCTTGCTTGTGCTGGACCCCGCTGACGACCTCAGGAAGGCCTCCAGCCCAGCTTCATTTGTGTATATAGACATCAACCACAATGGCGGACGAAGATCTCGCAACGCGAGCGCCCGAAAGCGATGTCCAAGAGAATACTGTCGTCGCGGGCGACACGAAGGTCGACCAAGGCGCTGCCAGCATGGGAGTAAGCTCAGATGGACCCGGAATCACAAGACGATCGCAGTACTGACCGAGAGCCAGGAACATTGCACCACTGATCGACCCACCCGCAAGTCTGCCCAAGAGAAGTAACAGAAAGAGAAGACAGGCTGACCGATGAACAGCGTCTGGCGAACAACCTACTGGCGTACGACTTGAACAGAAATACACCACAACGATGCATACAAGCTGAGACAATGATGTTGTAGGAGATTGTGAAGCTCAACGACGTGGAAGCATACATAGCGAAGCCGGCAGACTACCCTCACACTCCATGCAAGCTGCTACTCTTGCTCACCGGCGGTACGGGACTCCACAGCAAGAACAATCAGATCCAAGCGGATAAGTATGCCGAAGAGGGGTTCCTCGTTGTCATGCCTGATCAGTGAGCATTCTCTGGCCCTCGAACTCTCCTGTTCGCGCAAGCTAACACAACTCTCAGATTTGCCGGCGACCCAGCATCCTCCACATCGACCACCCAGACCGCCGCCGCCGAGACAAGTCCCAGCCTGATCGAACAGGTCAAACTGGGCGTCGCATCCGTAGCCAAGTCATTCACCATCGACATGTGGCTCGCTCGCCACACCGAGTCCAAAGTCCTCCCGATCCTTCACAACGTCATCTCCGCCATCAAGGAGGAATTCGCCGACGCCGTCGCACACGGCGACGGGATCTACGCTGCTGGGTACTGCTTCGGAGCGAAGTACGTACTCTTGCTGGGATCAGAACTGCACGACGATGTAGCGGCAGGACAGAAATCAGCGGAAGAAAAGGCGGAAGAGGGCATGGTCAAGAACGGGCCACAGACCAAAGTTGGGGTCATCGCACACGGAACACAAGTCACAGTGGCGGACATGGAGAACTGTGCCGTACCGATGGGAATCGTGGCGGTGGAGGACGACAGTCTCTTCCCGGATCATGTACGCGATGCTGGTGTGAAGAAGCTGCAAGAGAAGGGTGTCGAGCATGAGGTGCAGGTGTATCCTGGTGTTCCGCACGGTTTCGCGGTGCTGGGAGACTACGACGATGAGAACATCAAGTCGAAGCAGAAGGAAGCGTTCCAGCAGATGCTTCAGTTTTTGAAGTCTCATTAGGGACAGGATTACCGATCTCATTAGGGACAAGATGACCGATTGTGGCCACTGATTCTATCTTGACGGCTGGGAGTCGATGAATACTACAACGAAAAGGTGGCATTCTACGTTCGATGTGCAACTGGTCAAAACCAGGCGGTTTACTTTTGCAGGACTCGTCATTGTTGGAGCGAAAAGTTGGCATCTCTCGAAGGTAGATTTTTTGAGCAGGCTCGGTCCATGTCCAAATCGAATGAAAACCGCCGTTCCATGCGGCGGAGCATGACGATGCCTTCGTACTATACATTTGCAATGCAATCCGCATGCTGGCTACGCCACCGCGGCGATAGATTGGATCGCAACAACTCGAGTAGGTATTGCTTCAAGCAGCAGTCCCCACCATATCTATCGGTTAATTCCGCGGGAAATAGGCCGCACGCAGACTCCATTGCTTCAAATGTCGTCACAGGTGGAGAGATAGCAGCGCCGGATATCTGATTGACGTAGGATCAATCCTCCACCAAAGTTCTATCGCTAACATCGCGCCACATGCGACTGCGTTCCGTCAGGCGACGTACACCAGGAATTCGGCTTGCCCACAGCGATTCCGACCCAGTGCGGAACGTGATACCGCGCTGAGAACTGATGGTGCCAATGGCCTGCAGCATCGCCTTGCGCGCGTCGCGGGAGAAGACTTGCGGATGCAAGATGTATTCCAGACTAGTCTGCAGTTCGGCGTCGAGAGCTTCCATGGTGGCTTTGTCGATGTCGGTGGCGGGAGAGAAGGTCTTCACGAAGTCCTGACTGGAGGGTAGATGCGTCGAGCGTGGTGGAGTAGGGAACGTCGACTCGCTGGGCGAGGTGGGCGACTCTGCGTTTCCATTCGTCTTTGGCGTGGGTGGTAGGGCGTGGTTTGGGGGAGGTGTGGCTGATGGTAGGGCGGGCAGTCCGCCTTTGCCGAGACCTTTGAGGATGGACCGCGTCTCTTTCAGGAGGTGCTGTGCACGTTCGTGTTGTCCTCTTGCGACGAGACCGAGGGCCCGGGACAGCATGTCGGATGTCAACAGCTCCATGCGGCGCTGCACTACTGACGGATGAGGCGGGATGGATGGGGTGGGCGAGGACGAGTGGTAGCTGTTCCTGGATCTGGCGGGAAGCACTGTGATTGCGAGGAGCGACGGTCGGGGGAGTTGAGCGATGTTGCCATCTTGCAGTAGATCTCCCCATGCGAGGTCGGCCTGCAGCAGTGGCAGCTCTTCGACGGAGAATCCTCGAACTGATTCCTGCTCCAGAGAGCTCATGGCTTCCAATCCGGAAACCATGTTATCCCATGGGTCGGCCGGTGGCGCATCGGGTGCTGATATGTCTGGCTGAACGGCCAATTGCACCAGGACCTCGCGCTTGTCACCGAATCGCAAGTCGCCCAGGAGCACTTCCGCATCACGTCCAGTAGCACGCTTTGTGATTTGAAGCGCCCCGTTGATCTTGACAAACTTGGCCGGCGATCCTTCCGGAAGGCGCAGCTTCAGTTTGACATTTTGGTGTGAAGTGGATTGAAGAGCACCGAGACAACCGGCCAAGCACTCTTGCAGCATCATCCAGTCCTTGACGTAGGTATAGCTGGCCTTTGTCCTTGTCGACATCTCCACCATCGCGTCGGGCTTGTGAGTCAACCCGAGGCCGAAGGAGTATATCGATATCTTTGCTGCTTCAGCTCGTGAAACGACAAAGTCGACGCCTTCATTGTCGGACGTCGGAGAGTCACTGATAAGCACGATCTGGGAAATAGGGTTCACCGTCTTGCGCTGCATGAGCATGTCCATCGCGCTGTTCGCTCCCTCGACGACATCAGATAGCATGTTCTTGTGAGCGATGGGCCGAATGGACTCCAATCCTCTGGACCAGCCACTCCAAGATTTGTTGGCAAGGCCCACCAATGCCACGCCGCCACCACCAGAGCCGAAAGTGACAATTCCAAGGCGGTCTCGATCGCCCAGATTTGAGATGAGGAATCTCAAGGAGTCTCGAAGCAGATCTATCTTGAGGCCTTGCATGGAAGATGAGACGGGTATTACGACAACGAGGTCGAGGGGAATGTGAATTCTGGATTGACTCAGCTCGATCGCACGATTTGCGCTGTACTCTGTCGGGGTCGTTTCTTGGGAGTGGTCTCTAGGCCAGCCTGATGAGCGGATGGAAGATATATGGCGAGCAGTCCGTGGCATGCTGTATTCGTCCTCGTCAGTGCCAGAGTTCTCTTGCTCCAAGTCGTCGGTCTGCGGGATTGGTGTGGGTTCGGGTAGGTAAATGTTCTTCAGAGTTGCGCGCCAGACTTCCAATTGCTCCATGTCGGTGAAGCGTAGATTGAAAGCCGGTAGTTCGGCGACAGAAAGCGTGAGAGCAAGGACGTTGTCCTCCACTATCTCGACATGTTCGAGATGTTTCTTTATCAGTATGGAGCCCTTGAGCACCCAGCGGGTCGCATTAGGCCTGTCGCGCGAGGCCGTAGCGGGCACCCTCTTCTCCTTGACACATATCAGCATCTCGCTGAAAAGGTAGCACTGCAGTTCCTGCCATGTGGTGCGATCCTTTCCAACAGACACAAGGCCATAGAGAAGAAGGTCCCCGAATCGATCGAACTCCAATCCATGCCAATTTTCCACGCGCCTGAGAAGCTCTTCTTTGGCCTCTTCAAAGCCGGAATCCTCATGTATGCTATCGACAGGTCGAGGAGGTTTCGACGAGCGAATGAACTTCGTCGGCCGGTATGGCTCCTGGGAGATCGTGGACGGTACCGGTGGTGGACTGCGAATATCTTCCGGTTGCGGATTCCATTTGCCCTCAGGCACTTCGACAGTGATCAGGCAGGTCAAACTTTGCAGGTGCCTAGACTTTGTCAAAGTCGGAAATTCACTTCGAACCGTGACAAGCGGCGTTGGTATTGGATTTCTCGGGACCATTCGCGACGCGGAGGTAACAATCGATTGCAGGTCCGAGTCTCGCGGGATGTGTCTAGGGACGTTGGGCGCCTTGGTATGCACCGAGGGCGCCGCACTGTCTTCTGTATCATTTCGAGTATGGCAAGAGCGATACTGAGATGAGGTAGACTCCGGCGACTGTGCTTTCTCCGGTAGTAAATGGTCCCGGGACGACTCCCGGTTGTCGGTCTGCTGAGTCGTTGTGACACTGGATCTACCGGTCCTGTTTCCAGATGCCGGTCGTTGTGTCGACAGTGTGCTCAGCGATATCTGTTGATGTAGTTCCGGCTGCGTGGATCTAACCAATTTATTAATATTGTCAAAGTCGATGTTACCGCCACGGCTGGTATCGACTCCAAGCGGTTGGTCGCAGGTCGGACACGTCTGAGCTTGAAATTCTTTGATGTACTCGTAGAAACAAGCCTCGTGAGAGATGTGACCACAAGTTAGTTGCAGGACGCGTTCGCCGCGCAGCATATGCTCCAGTGGCTCTTCGCATGCAGCGCACGAGCTGCCAATGAACGTCCGCTCACGCCGGCGCACATTCTGGGCAGCAAACATGTCGCTTGAAGCCTTGTGCAACGCCTGACTGTGGGAAAGGCTGAGCGTGCTCATCCGGGGTGATGGCGAAATTGATTGCTGGTCTGGAGAGGTCGCGGAGCGTGACTGGAGTGTAGCTCTCGAAGATGAGCGACTCAATCGCAGCCAATTTGAATAACCTTGACCTTGCCCGGAGCCTAAGACACGACGCCGTGCGGTCAGCCATGGGTCCTTTGTTGCAGTGAGACATGATAACGATATGCCAGGATTGGAGCAAGAGTAGTGGAGGGCGTTGATGAGGAAGCATACCCAAGTCTTGCAGACTGACTCGAAACCCCACAAATCTTCTGGACGACTTCTTGGGAAGAGTCGGCTTCCGCTCGAGCTGTTCCGCAGCCAGCAGAGATTCCGTGGCCGCCTGACTTGCAAAGCGCTCCTTGCGCTTCCGCTGTTGGTCCAAAGTCAAGAGTGGAGGACGCGGAGGAGCTGGTCGAGCATGCCAGGCGAGGGGCTGTTCGGCATACATAGATGGGTAAGGTGGAGGACCGGCCAGTTGCCGGCCTGTGAAATCCGGCGGCGCCGCCGACGGTGGAGATGCTGCCAATATGGCTCCTTGACTGGTTCGCGTGGCAGCCCAGGGTTGGCGCTTTAAAGTTTAGAGTCGCAGTAGGACTAGCAGGCGAGACATAGGCTGTCGATGCCCTGTCAGGTAATCAATGCATGAAGGGAGTGGCACCACTGCTAGGCGACAGTCGTGTCGATGGGCAAGCTACGGGATAAGTACGCAGCGGCCCATGTCGACTTTACGACAGACGTCGCTGCGGGGACGGTCATCCAAACGAGCATCGGCCGGGGTTGACGATGATCGGGAGAAGAAAGGCCGTCAGGAAGCACGCGCACTAAGGGCTGATCCCAGCGAGACTACTGCACTCACCCTCGAGGTATGAAAAGGAGACTGCGCCCAGTCTGGGATGGACAGTACTCACGCCTGTGCAGCCTTGTTCACCATGGCGGCTTAGCTCGAGCTCGCGGTACGTCGGTACGTCCACCACTCTCCACATGTTCAGAGCTCCGGGTGCTGCATTTCGATGCGGCCGTGTGAAGAGGTTCGGGCACGAGCATCACGGTGGGGGTCTGGCGGGCGTTGGGGAAGCATGTGCTTACTTCCACGGCCACGCTTGGATCTCGCTCTGCCTTTGTTGATGATGAGGCCATGGGCATGGACCCCTCGGTTGCACAACAGTGAGACTGCCACGCTATCGGGTGTAAACGCTACCCGCGACCAGGTCCGGGCATGGAAGAGTGTCCCCATCGACAAGGACATCGTTGCTTGGAATGTTAGGGTTACCGGAACAGCTTCGCATTTCACGACGTACGGGCCGAGGTGTACATGCAGGTGAGATTCCGAAAGGGAATTATCGAAATATCCTGCAGGTCCAAGAGAGAAGTGCCGCCCGTACATCGTATATCACTGGCCAGAGTACAAAGAGGCTATCGGGCCCGTAGTTCCGCATCGAGGGGTTACGCCATTCGCTGCGCCGTTCGATGGGACATGGAAGCCGCACATGTATAGTCGATTCTCTACGCAGGACATCTTCTCGAACCTTATTGATGTCGATCTACGCTGATCATTCGAAGCTCAAGATCGACAAAGCAGAATCAAAGCCGCTCAATACCGCCAGGCTCTCATGCCGGCCATTGCACAAGTCCATCAGAGTGAAGTTGAGGGTTGTCGGTACAATCAGACGAACGCAGTCTCTGTGTCTTCAGTATTCACGAACTTTAGATGGCACCACTAACAACGAGGATCGCCATCTGGTCGCTGCAGGATCTGTAGTTCTAATGGACCTCTGCAGGCACGACCAAACCCCGATGAAAGCCGTCCCCTGGCCCCACCTCCGATGGAACGAGGGAAGATGTGACTGAGCCTGAACGCTGTGTGGTTGACACATAATCTCATCGTCAACCGGCGGCATATGAACGATCGCCTAGAGAACGCTGATTGTGATGGTGATGGCGAGTGTTGATCGGGTCACATCTTCAAGGGTACCCGGCAATTTTGAGAAGATTTTCACCAGATCATCGAACAGCATGAGCGCTTCTGGAGAGACCCGACGATTGGAAGCAAGCCAGGCATTGATTCGCCGAAGCTTCGAGCATTTTATAATCTGGACGGCCGAGTTCGCACTCATGGATGTGGCGATCAGGCCTTCTGCTTCGTCCCGATAGGACTGCTCTGCTTATTCGCATGACTGGCACGTGAAGACAGGATGGTGAGCTGTGACAGGGCTGCCACGCGGCATTTTGCGGACGGACAATTCCACGGAGACGCCATGTGGCCCACACTCGACTACCAACAAAGCTGCCACGCCACGATTATCCAGCCAGAGTGTTGCTGGTAGTCAAGGGGTGGCAGGATTGAGACATCAGTTCGGCCATCAACTTGCTCCGAGAAAGATTTGACCACACGAGCACCACAGAATTGCAAGTTCAACCGAATCTATCCGATATCCGACGATCTTCAGTTACTTGTTGGATGGAGTTCGGGGAACATCGAACGACCGACACACTCATCGACACCGTCCGAGCTTCAACAGAAACAGCTCAACTCACTCTATCGCTGGATCCTTGAGCAATTCGCCATGTAGGAATTATTGAACGCAGAGACTACCACCACCCAGGTCTGCTCGCAAGATACTTGCCCGTCCGCATACTTTCTTTACAGCAGCTTGACCACCAACGGTCCATGCATATACTTCCTACCACTCCCGCGGACACGGTCTAATCGATGCAGTCGATGTCGATCTCCATGGAACTCCGAATATTATCAGCAAACCGGAACATAAGCAATGCGTTCGGCACGGAGTAAGGTCAGCGGTACGACCATACTTGTGCTCAGAGCTTTGCAGCATCCATGTTCGGAGAATGCAGATGTCGCCCACGCACGGGCGATAGCCGCGATAGTCAACGATTCATAATCCTTCCACGAACAATCGTCTCCCTGTGCGAATCACAACTGGGCTCCCGTCAGCGGCACATCTCTTTTCGGAATTTCCACTGTCTCCAAGAGTCTGAGACTGAGAGAGATGCTCCGAGGTGATCGACATCGCACTCGATATGTTCAGTGCAATTATGCCGAACGGTTCGAATCAGGGGCCGCGAAGTACTCACATAAGTCTCGGTCGTCCAAGGAGATTCATGTACACATTCTCAACCCCGACGACGAATCTGTTGGCTTTCCTCGCCGTCGATCTGGAATTCGACGTTCATTGGGTCTGTTGAGCTCGGCGGTGTCGGCACTGTGACCGATGTTTGAGGCCTTAGTATCAGTCTCGAGCATGCCCTCTACCTCGATTGATTCGAATCCGGATCATGCATCGGAGAACGAGATTGCAATCTCTATTAGTCTAGGTACTCCGCCGTTCTTCGCGCTGCATACTGCTACACCAATCCTCGCAGGCGTAGCAATGGGTATCTTCCAAACGAATAGCCGTGAACGCCGTAATCCCGTAGCGACATCTTCATAAGCTCCTCAGGGTTGCTGCAAGTCGTAGCATCATCACTTCCAGCTCGAAGTTCAAAACTGTCTTGACCGACATCCCATCAATCTTTCCGGTCACACCTGGTCGGAACAGCGTCGTCGTCGATCAGCTCACAAGCTGTATCATCTCGAGCTGTGTTGGTCTCTGATCCTGCCACCGAGACAATCCTCGCGTCTCGTGCATGAACTGAGTGCTCATGCGTACGATCAGACGGCTCACTGGCAGCCTGCTAGGCGCCAGAGGCCGCAACACTTGGCTTCCGGCTGGGTGCCATCATGCTCCTTGCTCCAGGTACGACACTTCCTTTCCGGGCATGCACTACCCCGTCATCACCTGGCGTATATGCTGGTGCAAAGAGCCCACCACTGCTTCCGGCATTCCCAAAAATGCTGCCACCTGAGCGATTCCCACCGAAAGCATTCACCATCATGCCCTTGATCCGATTGAACTCATACTTCTGTCGTAGTGGAACCCGGACCGGTTGGTACAAAGGTCGGCCACCCCATGATCTTGCAATGCTTTGCATGACTGCATCCTTCTCTTCTTCGCTATCCACTGGTCCTGAGGGAAGATTGTCGTCGTCCGGATTCGGTGCATTCGCGTCGAATGCCGCCTTCTGTAGCTTTGCCTGGTTCTTTCGTTGGTAGTCCAGGAGGAGTTTGTCGTAAGGCGCACTTCGACCAGGTACACCTCGCTTGGCGCCCATGCTGTGGCTCTTGCATGTCAAGCTGCGTGCACACTGACCACCTTGAGGGAGCTCAACGCCACATTGCTTCTCAACATCGACAGGTGCCTTGGGTCTTGCCGCTTTTGCCTTGGGCTCATCCTTCTTCTTCTTTTTCTTGCTCGGTAGCCCTTCTTCACCATCGTCTGCAGCTTTCCTCTTCTTGCTCGCCGTCAAACCAGTCTTCGACGCAGTCTTGTTGGCTCCATCTTCTTCTTCGTCCTCACTGTCCCCAGCTCTCTCTCTGCGTGCAGCCGCATCGCGCGCGTCTTTGGCTTCCTTCTTCTTGCGCTGCTTCTCCTGCTTCTTGTTCAAACAACCCTCGATGTGCTTCGGCATGGTGTGCTTAGCGACGGCACGCTTGCAGTGGTTGCATCGTAAGACTTCTGGCTTGTCGGCCATGGGTTTGCCATGCGGAAAGGCTTTAGCGAGGGTTGAGGGTACTTTGTTGATAGCAGCCATTGATCGTGCGCATGCATCTTTCGATTTTGCTGTTGCGCTTGTCAGAATCTTGTCTCTCTAGAAGCCCGTGTCGATTTGACTGACCTGCTAGAGCTTCGGCAGTCTTAAGGCTTGAGTTCCAGTTGCCAGGGTTATTAGCGACAGGCAGCTTCTTCTGCACGTCCGATAGCACCTCGCCGCAATCGGTATCTTGGGAATCGTCGAAAACGTCATCCAGGGCAATCATGCCTTCGGTCTTGATGGGTCTGGTGACCACGGCCGGGGCTGTCGCAACGTTAGATGAGGAACGCGAGGCTGGAATGAGAGCACACGAGGGCGCAAAGAACAGAAGCACTTACCCTTGCGACTCGCAGTGCCGTTGGGCGCCATTGCTGAGAGCTCAGTGCGGTCCGAGATTGTATTCGCAACGGCGGGCGACACAACGTCGGCATGAGGATGATGGTGGTCAAGGTCGAGGCGGAGGTAGACCTCATAAAGCCGAATCATGCATGCCTCAGGCAAGAACTATCGAGTGCCCTCCCGAACTTCATCTCGACACAATGACTTCCTTCTCCATCAGTCGAGCCCGGACACGCGTTACGAGAGATCGCATCAAGACGAACTTTGATAGAGTCGAAAGTAATGCGACGATGATTGAAGATGCCACTTCTGGGCTATGACATGGACGACCGGAACGACATCTTTCAACGACTCAAGCCAGTGTGCGTCGCCCTGAGCCAGGCTGCTCTCGCATCACACACTTCCGGTATCAGTCAAAGAGAGATAGCAACACGAGTGGAAGACCTCGAGCGCTGTCTCTCTGCTGTCATCGCGGAGTTCGACTTTTTGAATGAAAAGCTCGCCGATTATGTGTTCTTCCCTCTATCGCAAGTGCTCAAGAACAGCCGAAATGTCTCTGTTAGGTCCTTGGAGCTAACATTTCGATGCCTGGCATTGCTAATAGCACAAGGATGGCGCGCTCGTGTACAGGCCCCGTTGGCGGCACAGATATTGATTCTGTGCACGCTGATGGCAGAGAAGAAGCCGACTGCGCTTTCTCACACCGAGACCACGTCAGAACTCCAGAGTCAGGTGTTATGTACCCTGGGAGCACTTTTCGATGTTCTGCATCATTCTTCGGTCGCTCGCCAAGAACTGATAAAGGAGTCGAACATTCCTCAGCTTGGGCAAACGATAAGCACAATACTCGAGGGCATCACCGACGGACCATCGGCAGAATGCCAGATTGCAGCGACAGAAGCCCTCCGCTCCCTCGTCGAGAACGTGGCGACGCTTGACATCAAGGCTGGCTTCCTACCCGGCATTGTGTCAAAGCTGACCAAGGTACTTACGCCGCAGACAAAGCAAAGGCGGCACCACAAAGTTCTTACTGGGAGTCTGGCAATCCTGCGGGGTCTCTTTGCTACAACACTGTCCTCTGAGCCGACACAATCCGAGGCGACGACGCTATCCCAAAAGGGCACGCTCGACTCATTCTCAAACATCATCGACGCGAAGTGGCTTGAGACAGCTGCGACACAGCTCAAGCCGGCGGTGACAAGTATTATCCGCCTTTGGACGCACGATAGGGAGGACGTCAAAGATGCGTTGGCGCAGTTTTGCTTCGTCGTTGTTAAAGATTGCAGAAGAGCACTTTTGAATTGCGTACCGGATGCACTGGAAACACTGCTCGTCTTGTCGTCAGAGGATGGGCAAGACTCGATCGCATTCCGGCTTGAGATGGCCGCCACTGCAGTTCCAGAGCTCCTAAATATATTACAGGACACGCTGCGTGACTGGCTACTCTCACTGCCAACTCTGATGCAGGCATCCGACCACCAGGCTCAAACACAACGATTGAAGCAAATCGGCATTGCGCGTGGAATTCTTGTGACAAGCGGTGCTGAGACTTCTCTTTTCGACGGCATGCTGTCTGATGCCTTGCGAGAAAGTGTCGTGGTGACTCTGCAATCGTCGGTGGGCTCATCCAAATCAGGACCAGGTCCGCAGCCGATTCAGGCCCTGGATATCGCAGTATCAGATCAAGCAACTGCGACTACCACGTTCAGCCTGCCACTTGCCACTCATCGAGCGCAGGCGGGGATCATGGCTAGCATAAGGCATTTGATTGAGTCAATGAGCGCCTCCTCATCCTCGACCACATTCGCGACCGACCTCACCAGGACGTTCCGCCACGCGCAAGGAGAGACACGACTCGCCACGTTTTGGCTGCTTCTTGAATATACACAAGCTGGATTCAATGCGGGAAAGGATCTGGCGGGACTACTGGACTTCGACGAAACATCATCACTCGCCTTGGAGGAGCACGTGGAAGATCTCTATTCCTTTGCTCTGGACTTGTTGGCCGAGGGTTCCCCAGACTCGCGGCTCCAGTCACTAGCATTACGTGCCTTGGCACTACGAGCTGAAGCCTGTGGTCGAGAGTTTCGTTACGAACTCATCGATGCTCTGTATCCGGTACTTCACACTCTGGCAACACCGGATCAGCAGCTCCAGCAGGATAGTATCGTTGCTCTGAATATCTTCACGAGGTCATGTGGCTATTCTTCGGTCAAAGAGCTGATCGTGGACAACGTCGACTACTTGACGAACACGGTAGCTTTGAGGTTGAACGCATTCGATGTGAGCCCCCAAGCGCCGCAAGTCTTGTTGATGATGGTGCGATTGGCCGGACCCAGCTTACTGCCGTATCTGGAAGACACCATCGGAAGCATTTTTGCTGCGCTCGAAGACTACCACGGGTATCCTCTGCTGGTGGAGCTTCTATTTCAAGTTTTGGGCGTTGTCGCCGATGAAGGAGCCAAAGCGCCCTTACTTGCGGCACCTCAACAAAGGCAGATTGACAGGCACGCAATCGGCGATGATGGCTGGAGGCCATCGCCACTCGCTGACGTGGCTGACTACTTACGAGACATGGCTGCCGAGGATGCTGAATGGGCCGCGATTGATACGAACAAGGCACAAACTCATCCACAACGACCATGGAGTAGTGAGGAGGGGCAAGATCTTGACGACCATGAGCATGAGGATGAAGATCATCAGGGATCATCAAATACTGAGGAGCGACCTGTGGATGTGCCAGACCCCGGACCTCCCGCGCCAAAGACGTACGATCTTCTGTTCAAGATATCCGAGCTCACCCAGCACTTTCTGCCATCCGCCTCAGCATCACTCCGGACCTCCTTGCTCGCTTTGATAAAGACTACTGTGCCAGCCATTGCTCAGCACGAGAACACATTCTTGCCACTCATAAATACGCTGTGGCCAGAGATTGTTTCCCGGCTGGAAGACGACGAACCTCAAGTAGTGGCTGCGGCCTTGGAGATCATCGCGTTGCTGTGCGAGTATGCAGGCGAGTTTATGCGCAACCGCATACTCCAAGTATGGCCAACGTTGGTCATTATCCATCAAGCGACTTTGCGGGAAATACTGCAAGTCGCCCAGTCGAGGTATGGGACGCAAGGCAAGTCGAATAGGACTGATGTGGGATCAGCCCATGCGAGCTTGCAAAGGGCCGTTGCCCGCATGCAATCACGTTCCGCTGAGAACACTAATGCGGGAACGAGACCAGTATGGAGCTCTCTCGTGCACGCCATCGTCGCTGCGGTGCGGTATGCCTCGCTACCACCCGAAACTTTCGATATCGCTTTGGAGATGATGGAACCCTGCATTGAGGAGCAGAATGTTCGACAAGCGTTTGAGCAACGGAATTCCGAAGCCGTATGGCTAGCACGTCTCCGGTATGGCGCAGTGAGTCTGCCGCTCGGACAAGCCTCTGTGGATTTGCTGGGTTTGGAGATTGGTGAGCGTCCAGGTGCATTGAACGATAGACCGAGGAAAGAGTGACATTCATGAGCCTCGGCAGGCGTCGTCGGAGACAGCAGTACAGGCCATTGCGATCTTGATACGTCTACCAGCCAGCCAACAGCCATTGCAAACGTCGGCATTGATGACGTGAGCTTGCACAGCAAACCAAAAGTCTTCCAGAGCTGAAGCGAAAAGTGCAAACTTCTTCACAGAATCCATGCAAGAAGGCCTCTAGAGGTACCTCAATCGACTTCTTATACCGTCGGTGCGTGCATCAAGTCTGCGAAAACATGTTTGCACGACGCGTTGTCGACAATCAGCGGTGTTTGTTGCATACGGGTCGGCCCAAATCTCGCAAACACTCAGACTTGCAAAGCGCCGATACCGAACTTCAAAGTACCACACATACAACATAAGTAGGAGGACGATCTACTCTGTTACTCTCCATCGGAATGACATCGACGAGTGCCGTCACTCACAAGTTCTTTTCCTCATTTTCGCAATCTTACGCCGACAATCTGCGTCGACTCAGGCACGGAAACCGATATATCTGACTGGCGGCTCCTTACATTGAGTCTCGGATACCAGTGACCCACGCATCAGCCGCCGCATCGAAGCCAACGACCCATTACCATCGATCACACGAGGACGAAAACACCCCAACACGTTCCACATCAACAACAATGTGCCATCAAATCTACACCCACTTCATCACCTGCATGGAGCACGTCCCACTGCACACACACATGTGTCCGAAGAACATCACTCAAGACGTCACAAGGATACTCTATTGCGAGGACTACCGCACCGTCCGGGTCGAATCGAAGGCCATGTGCCCGCACTGCAAGCCATCGAGAAGGGCCTCGCCTGAACTTGCTTATCCGACACCACCGAAGACTGCGACGCCAAACTAGAGCTCGACGTGAGGAGGGAGGTGGTGTGGAGCTGTCCTGTTGAGACTGTGTGGGACGGGACGGAATTGAAGGGGGAAGGTGGCCGTGGGATCATGTTCGCACGGTAGCTTGCAGGGCAGGACTAAGGGACTGGACCGGGAGCAGTAGCTCCTCTCATTTACTTGAGCGTCAAGCCTCTGCTGTGACTGGTTGAGCTTTCAGAAGGGTGGAGGATGGCAAGCCGGACGTGGAGAACGAACTTTATGAATTACGAGTAGCACTGGGAGCGAGGCGGTCAGTGAGATGGGAACTTGAGGAGTGAGGAAGACTAGGCAGTGGGAGATAGAAACAGCTGTACATAGTCAAACGCTCCGTTCCGACGACCAGGTCAGTATGTGAGACGTCCAACAGTGTATCGGAACTGGAGAGGTAGGCGACACTGTGATACTGTAACAGCCAAAGTATCTCGCGCTTCTGTGTAGAACTCCAGATGAAATTTCTCTCATCCTTCACCCCGTTCCTTTGCAGCCTTTCTCGCCAAATACCTCGCCTTCGCATCACTGACCTCCGCAGCTGTCTTCGTCGTCTTCGCCGCCCGCTCCAGTTTCGCCCTTTCTTCCTCTTCCTCCTCTCTCGCACGCTTGTTCTGCGCCTCAAGTTGCTCCTCCATCATCCTCGTCTGGCGTTCACGTTGAGCCTGCTGAGACCCAGCATTTCGAGACGGAAACGCGGATTGATGGGCTCGAGCCGAAGTCTTGAGGTGGTCTGACCCTTTCGAGCCCGAAGACTTGCCAGCAGGCGCGACGTTGAGGCCGGCCGTCAGAAGCTCTCGCTTGTCTGTGATTTGGCCTTCGTCGTTGACGTGAATGTGGACACCCTTCGCTTTCAGGTCTGCCGCGAGCTCGGCGTCGGATTTCTTCTTCTCCTCCACTCGATTTTTGGCCGTGCCGTCCTTCTCCGCCCTTTCTGCGGCTTCCACGGCTTCTTGATGTTGACGCTCTGACTGGTCCATCATTGTCTTGTAGAAGCCCTGCATACCTCCTCCAGTGTGCCGTTTCCTCTTTTCGTCCTCTTCTGCCTTTCTCTTCTCTTCCTCCTCTAGTCGCCGCGTCTCCTCCTGCTGCTCCTTGTACGCACTCGTGACGAACTTCTCCTTATCCGCGAACTCATCGCCCTCAGCCTCTCGCTCCTTCTGGAGGAACTTTTCCCGGGCGACTTGCTGATCTTGTTTCCGTCGGGCAGCAGCGTCTAGTAAATTGTTGATGTATTTCGGCTTTCGCTCGATCGCATCTTGTCGCGCTGCTTCCTGTTTCGCCTCGGTCACGGACTGCTTGGCATCGTGGAACGAATCGTAGTCGAAGATCGAGGCGTCCACCTCTTCGGCGGCCTGGACCTGCGCTTTCGCTGCATGGAGTGCTGACATATCCTGCCTTGAGTCGACATCGAGTTTCTTCGGAGGAGGAGGTAGTAGCGCTTTCGTTTTGGGCTTCACTGTCAAGCCGGCGGCAGGTTTGGGAGGTTTCGATGGCTCATCGCGGCCAAATGTGCTGATCTCCTCTATGGCGGCCTCCTCGGGTCCAGTCTTTTGAACATCATCCTCATCCTCATCGCCATCTTCGTCGAAGATCGCTCGACGTGTCGGCGCTGGTGCTTTCTTCTTCAGATTAAGACCATATTTCAAAGACATGTTGTTTGATCAAGCTGCGAGCGTGAGGCAAGGTGAAGCGAGGTGAAGCTTTGGCGCGATTCAAGGGTCTCTCGCTTCCTTCCGTTGAATACCGCCTCGATCGGTTGTTGACAGTTTAGCCACGTCAAACTTGACACGAGATAGCTACTCTGGTTCTGAGTCGAGGAAGTCAAGCACGTCGATTTTCCAAATGCCAACGTCTGAAAACAAAGCTCGAAGTTTGCGTGGCGAACTCTACTACGCTTTCACGCCCGAGCTGGTCAATGGACGACGTCGATGCGCGCAAGCATGCAAGCGATTCAACAACGCTGAAGATATAACGAGACGACGCCAAGTCGAGCTTTGGAACGAGTGAATCGATGTGCTGCTACGCAAAGTTCCTATCTCGCGAAGCTGATGTAGGACAGCATAGTCGGCGACAAGACCGAGCTGCCAGCACCTGCAGCAACAGAGGAAGCTGATGAGGAGTTGTTCGCTAACGATGCATGGGTCGAAGCACCGATCCATATCGATTATGGTACGAATCTGAAGCTCGGCAAGAACGTCGTGAGTGCCTCGCGTGCGTGGCACCGACCCTATATCTGACCCAACTGAACGCTGAACATCCCATCGTAGTTCATCAACTTCAACGCGACAATAGCAGACACATGCCTGGTCACGATCGGTGCTAGAACCTTGTTCGGGCCGAACGTCTCTTTGTACAGTGCCACTCATCCGCTCGATCCTGACGTCCGGAGTGGGACGACGGGGCCCGAAATGGGACGCGAGATACACATTGAGGAAGACGTTTGGCTGGGCGGAAATGTTATTGTCCTTCCTGGTGTCCGCATCGGCAAAGGGTCGGTCATTGGTGCTGGAGCCGTGGTGACGAAGGTGAGAGCAGTCTTTGTGCGTTGGTGATGTGCTGGACAGTCGCTAACAACACGCCAGGATGTGCCGCCATACAGTGTCGCAGTAGGCAACCCTGCTCGCGTCATCAAGGAGGTCCCGAGGAATACAGATGAGGTACGAACGAGTGGAGCTCTCGCAGCGCTGGAGAGGGACCAAGCCAAGTGAGTGATGTGTAGATACAACAAAGGCTCGCATGGGTTCGCCAGATGTCGAGGATGACACTGGACCAGCAGAGAAGAGGAAGCTGTCTGAGACGAATCTTCCTCCGTGCTCCCGCTCGAATTGCATCGCACAAATCGCACATGAGTGGCTTGGAGCGTGCTTTCAGTGGGAGTACGGAGGCGAGCGACTGTAGAATCAACACGTCCTGTCAACCCATGACTTCGTCGTTGATGTTGATCTCCAAAAGTCCAGACTTGGAGGAGGACTTGTGGTGAAGTCCCCTTCTCGGCCGAACTTCGCCTAAATAGGTCGCCGCGGAAGAGACGACCGAGAGACATCAACGACCGAACAACCGCAAGATACATCACGAACGGTCATCAACGTACTCTGTGCGCGCAAAGCCATACCTCATCACCGAGACGACCCCAAATTATCAACTGTGTTTGCCCGCTCCAGCGCAGGAACCCGAATCCTCACATTCGACCACCAACCATGTCCGACCCCAAGCAAGAGTTGATGCAACAAGTGCGCCAACAAGCCGCCCTGCAGAACGCCCGACAACTGGTCGACGTACGTCATTCCATCTAATGAGCGGAGGAGAGAAGAAGAAGGATACTAGTCGAGGAAAAGCTGACTCGGACGGCATGGAACAGAAAGTCAACGAGCACTGCTTCGAGCGCTGCGTGCCGAAACCGGGGACATCTTTGAGCTCCGGAGAGACGACATGTTACACGGTATGAAGAAGACGCGGGTGGAAAGAAGATGTTTGGAACTGACGTTGAGATACGGCAGGCCTGCATGGACAAGTACATGAAGGGCTGGAACATTGTCAGCCAGCAATATCTGGGCCACATTCAAAAGTCCGCCGCTGGTGGCCAGTCGCCGTTTTGAAGAACGCAGAAGAATGACGAGCACGAATGAAAGACATGTACAATTGGTGAGGGTCGTTCAGGCCTGAAGATCATGGCAAGAGCATTGCGAGGCGTTGATGGACACAACGAAGCTCGGGCTGCGCAGGAAGAAGTCGTTACGACCAGGAAATTGTACATTATCTGGCCGCGAGGCAGAAATGCCGGGGCCTGTATCAAAGCTCCACGCTCCGCTGCAGTATAGCAGCTGCGGACACAACGCCAATCGCTTTACTTCAGACTCGAACTCTCACACCCAAGCAGCGGACCCTCCGCCGCCTTACGGCCGAGGAAGGTTCTGCGGCGGAGGTGTCATCATCGTGCGCTGACGCTCGGCAAACTGCTTCACGATGATGCTGCAGCTGACTTCCTGGCACAGCTTTTTTCTCCTCGCAGCTGGGAGCAGACTCGCAAACTCCAGTCCCGAAGCACGCTCAAGAGCTTCGATCGGCACCTCAAAGTCTTGCAGCGGCTTGTCGTTGGGAATCCGATCGTTTGGCAGAACGAACGCTCCCAGACTGACCGCTCCACCGGCTCTTCCGTCTTCTGCGAAGATGATCTTGTAGAAGTGAGTCGGCACAGCGACGTTGGGCGGGTGCCCTACGACTTCGTACGAGACTTTCCATTTGCCGTCGACATCACGTTTGGGGAGGTAGAGAGGACCAGTGACTATGCGAACGGACGGGTAGAACGACGTCAAGCGTCGGCAAAAGTCCTCCAAATGTGCCCAGTAGTCTCTGTTGAAACCCTCGCCAACCTGCGGACACATGTTCGACAGAGCAAAGGTCGAATCCATAGCCTCCTGACTCCACTTCGCATCTGCAGCAGGGACCTGATGTCCGCGATCATAGCCCGATCGGAAGTAATCCTTCAGCTTTGCGCGGAACTTCTCTGGTATCGTGAGGTCCTCTGCGAATTGTGAATGTCTGCGGTCGCCGTTCTGCATGAGGAGACTCGCGGGCGTGATGTGCTCGGCGACCCAGTGAGGGTTTCGTGTGGTTCGGTTGTAGGAAGATGTCAGGGAGGGTGCGTTGCGGATGTCGGAGACGGGACCTGGGAAGCCATATTGGAAGACGCCGGCGGGATCGACTGGAGGGATGAGAGGGAGCTTGGTATAGTCGTGAGGGACTGCGATCGGAGCGGGAGGTGGAGGCGAAGTTCGAGAGGCAGACGGTGAGGTACTGGTGGCGGTGATCGTTGTAGTCGTCGTTGTCTCTTTGGGCTTGCCGACTCCGTATAGAACCGCGGTTGTAGCAGCTCCAACCGCTGCGGAAGCACCAGCGACAACGGCGAGGGTGAACTTGGACATGGCGGGCGGCATTCACAGCAAGCAGACGAGCAGCAGCGGACGGCTTGTTCTTATGTTTGCCGTCGCTGTCGGTGGCGTGCTTGTCACGCGCAAGGACGAGACGACTACAGGTCAGAGGCACAATCAAAGTAGTGCCCGTGAGCAACTGTCTCGCAGACGCGCGCTGCTCTGTTTAAACTTCGGCGTTACGCGCCGCGACTAGGGTGTTTCTGAGCCAATCAATGATCAGCGAGTGGGGCAGGCTCAAACGACACCTCTTTGTGCTTCCTGCTTCACGACAATCGATGCATCTATTCGAATCAATGCGATCCCACTGTTCGATTGCGACTACTCAGACTCGTCTGAGATGCGGCAACTTGATTGCATCGTAACGATCGTGTTTGCTTCAGGGACAGTTCCCGGCAGCGCTGCGGCCCAAAACCGAGCCGCTCACAACTCATTGTAGGTCGCGATAGATAGTCAAGGCTAGTACTTGCTCTCAGCGACAGGACGCATTGGATTGCTACGACGTTTAGATCTGCCAGTATCTAGAAGTGGTCCGGCCTCCGCATCAAAGGAGCTGCTAACTATACACAATCACGTACAATTTAGCCGAGCATCGATTTGCCATGGGACGCACTTTTCCTCCTTCCTCCTGTATCAAGGGAGAGCATTCACCAACAGCTTCTGGCGTCTCGCATTCACGAAAGTTGTCCGTCACGTCAAGAAAGCCCAGCTGCCTAACCCAGTCTTGGGCGTGCGCACCTGCAATCAGCATTCACCCGCACGACACAGCCGGCAATCACGACTCGGCGCAAGAGTGCCGATGAATAGCTCCGAACATGGAAGTGGACTCCTTCGGCTTCGTCGACAATACCAATCACAGTATTGTCCGGATTATCAGCAGCAAGAGTCGATGCCACGGGATCACTTTGATCAGATGCTGCGCTCGAGTATCATGCGCCGATCAGATGGTGACAGGCAACATTCACGCACGCCGCGCGGACCACATTCTACGAGACATGGTTCAAAACATCGTCGACGGTCGACGTTCTGTTCTTCTTCTTCATCATCGTTCCACACTCACCAATCTTCCTCAACCTTCGACCCTCACCTGCCTTCCTTTACCAACATCACTCTGGATCCAACAGCATCCACATTCGATCCCACCTCAGCACACATACCTCAACAACACAATCATCAACCCTCTCACATCATCGATCCCCTCGCCTTCTGGTGGCAAGTTCCTGACTGGACTCGAACACGGCACACCGTCTTCAACATCATGGACACTCAGCCTGTGATCATCGGCTTCGGCCCAAAGTCTCGCTACGGCAAGCCTGCGCCGAGCGACATGCCAACCCGTCGACACTTCAAGCCGGAGCTTGTTGACGTCTACAGCATCGACGAGTTCATCGGCTCTATTCCGCTCAAAGTTCTCGTGCGCTTCTCCACCGTGGCGGCGAAAGCATTCCCAAGGCCCGTCAAATCAGGCAACAGGGTGCAAGACGCTTCGACTTCCTCAACTTCCGCTCAGCCCGGATCTCCCCAGGACTCCGGCTATCACGGGAGTCCCAAGCTGGCCGCTGAAGTAAGAAGTGCTGCTCCGCTTGTCCGCACCGAGACGATTGTGCCACTGCCCCTCCACTCCAGCGCTCCGAAGGGTAGGAAACAGCTCAGGTTGTTCCTGGATGCTCCTGAGATGCCGTCTTTTGAAGCTGTCGAGACCGCTCTCAAATGGATGAAGGACAACGCCGATGCTGATGGCAGTGCGCGACTTCTCGACTACGGTCCGAGCAAACTCGATGACGCCCAACTGATCGATCTCATCGATCTCTACCAGACGGCTCTCTGCTTCGATCTTCGCCCCTCCCCCAAGCGCATCCGGGTCGAAATCCTGAATCGCCTCACCAAACACCGCCCAGACGTCAACACCTTCCGCCAGCTCATCCGCTACCTTCCACTCGCCGACTCGGCCGTCGCGAGGGCAATTAACTCATTCCACGACTTCTGGCGCGCCAAGGAGTACACTCTCGAAGAGCTCGCCGAACTTGATGCCTTTCTTGCCGACGAAGAGAACAAGGACTTTGAGAGGAAGCTAAGCCAGGTCTTCAAGGCGCGTCGTGTGGCGTATGCGAAGGACCTTGAGGCTGGACAGGGAGCTGGGGCGGAGAAATCGGCTCACTCGAAGGGCGCACCGAGGAAGGGTGTTGGGGCCTCCAAGACTGCAGTGGGAGAGGCGGGATCAGAAGCAAAGGCGAAGGATGGACCGAAGCAGGGACTGGACGGAGAGGCCGGGCATGATGGCAAGGCGGTCCCGGACGGCACGAAGGTGGGCGCTGAGATGGCTTTGAATGAGGATGTGAAGGAAGCCACCGCTGAGAACTCGAGCGAAGGTGTCGAAGGTTCCGAGACGTCCCCTGGTGGTCGTCGTCGTCCCCGTCGTGCTCAGCAGGCTCGAGGAAAGGCTCTCGAAGCTGAGGCCGAAGCCTAAGCATACGGCAGAATGGAGTGTACCGCGGTGCGGTCACCTGTTTGAATGAGCTTGGCGACGACATTTTGAACTGTATTCACACAAAAGCGAGTAAATAGCATATACCAAAACTTTTCCTCACTCACCTTCCCCAAGCCTCACATGACTAAGCCGATCTCCGCCTATCTTAGCGCACTAAGACATCTCACGCCCTATTGTTCAATGTCAGAATCTCAACATCTGCTAATCTGTCCGGTTTGTCACCTGCACCTTGAGCCAAATACACCCATAGCCGTCAAAATGCCTGCCAAACAAGTCGTCCTCACCAAGAACGCCCCTCCACCACTCGCGGGTGTCCTCAACCAAGCCATCATCGCCAATGGCACAGTCTACTGTTCCGGGCAAGTAGCCATTGACCCAGCTACCGGCAAGATGGTCGAAGGAGATATCGGAGCACGCACAGTATGTTGACATGTTATGGTCCAAGGTTGTTGGTCGTACTGACGACTTACTTCCGTAGCACCAAGTCATCCAAAACCTCTACGCCGTGCTCGAGGCCGCCGGAACGACCCCGGACAACGTCGTCAAAGTCAACGTCTTCATCGCCGACATGAAAGACTTTGCGGCGATGAACGAGGTCTATCAGACTTACTGGGGGGATGTCAAGCCGTGCCGGACGTAAGCATGAACTGGTCATACGTGTGGACCAAGTAGTGAGAACCGAAGAGCTGACGGGATGAGATCTAGTTGCGTCGCGGCGAAGCAGCTTCCTCTGGGCACGGATGTGGAGATTGAGTGTATCGCGGTCATGCCGTAAGGATTAGCACCAGCACGTTTTGCCAGGTCGTTTGCGGAAGTGGGAGAGTGATGAGCTGACATTGTGAACAGAGAGGGTAGCTCGAGTCGATTGTGAGACTACAGAGGTCTGGTCGCTCTATTGTAAACAGTAGCTGTATGCAAGAAAAGCGCTGCGATGAATGCTCGCCGTATGACTTTTAGGAAATGCTATGTGTGTAAGAAACTTCCCCTTTTCTCGTGACCTGCCCGATCTACAGGCATGTGAAGTCCAGAATGCAGAGCGCCTCGGATCCATGCTTTGAGATCAATGGGTAAGAAGAATTGTATGGGGCAGCAGCTCATCCCAGTCTACCTCTCGCAGATTTTGACCCACTCCTCTTTGCGTGCCACGACGCAGCAGAGGACGGTCGCTGATCATTCGGCGTCGATGACATGACCGAAATGTGCGAGGCTGCCGTAGCAGGTCTCGGCGGCATCGAATCGCTGGCTTTGGAGTGGTGAGAGTGATCGGAAGAAATGGAGAGCTTGTCTCGTACTCGGCGGAGGAGGCCAGGTTTCGCAGGTGTGGAAGCCTTCTTTCCTTCTTCCTCTTCAACGTAGGCGGAGAGACGCTTGGAAGAAGGTTCGATGGCAGAGTCACGCGGTGGTCGGCTTCTGATTCGGCGGCCAGGCGGAGGTAGAGGACCGGGATTGTATGTGAGCGGTAAAGCGGGCGAGAACACAGGATGTGAGGCCGCTGAGTTCGAGGTCTTTATCGGGCTGGACACAACGCTCGAAGGAGACTGCATCTTCGTGGGCGATTTGGCTCGCATTAACGAGTGTTGTTGGATAGGCGCATGTTTCTCGGGACTCCTCATTGGATGGTATGTTGTGTCTTGGCCGATGTCGTCTTCTTCCGGCACCAGCACAATCCTGCTGGACGTTTGCCTTGGAAGCGAGTCCGACGCATGTGGCGAAGCTGTCAAGCGAATGCGCCTGGATGCGCCCGCTGTCGTTGCCGGACTCGCAGGGCTCCTTAAAGTAGGGCTCATTCGTGTCGACGACTCACTCGGGTGGAGCGGACTCACAATGGAATGCTGTGAGTGCGGTCGCCGAGTAGCCCTTCCGCGCTCAGTCTCCAGGATCAATGAGCTCTTGTTGAGCTCGTCTAGATCATGCTCAAATTTGGACGGGTCAACAGAGAGGTCGCCTTCCAGCTTCGACTTGTCGTCAAGGAGCTCGCCCACTTTACGGTCGTAGTCGGCGGCGATATTCTGGAAGTCGTTGTCGTGCTTCAACGCGATCTGCGATTTGCGGCTGGCAAGGCGTTTGTGGTAATCGGCAACGAGCTTTTGCTCTGCAGCCCGCAAAGCGATGGCTTGGGCTGCTGATAGGCCCTTTGGTGCAGGCTGGTCGATCCAGCTATACTCATGTGCACCGAAGCTGGCAAGAAGCTCCTTCCGCTCTTTTGCGAGAGTAGCCTGCTGTTTCTGCGTGACCGTCTCTTCCATTCTCTCCTTTTCTGCCGCCAGGAAATCGATCCTGGCAGCGTATTCTGCAGCTAATTCGTCCTTGGCTTTTTGCAATTCGCGCTCTGATCTGGCTTCATCAGGGTCATCTTCGAAATCACGAGGCTGCTGAAGCATGCCGTCTTCTTCCTTGCCTTGTTCATAGATCGGACTCGAGGGTGTTTGGGGACGCCAGCTCGTGCGAACTTCTTCTCTCACTGCATGCACAACTGAGAAGTCTGCTTTGGGCTCAGGAATGCGTCTAGGCTCAAGCACGGAATCCTCGGTCTGCACCATGGCGTTCGATCTAGCAGCGCTGGGCAGCTTCCCTTTCGAGCTTCGAGCTAGAGAGACTTCCAGTTCCTTGACAAGGAAGTCGTTCTGGCGTACAAGATCGAGCTTCTCTTCACTCCTTTTTTGCAACGACTTTCGCAATGCTTCACGCTCTTCCTCAATGTTCGCCATACGCAGATTGAGGGACGCTACATCAACGTTGCTGCCAACGATGGGGCTAACTCTGCCACTGGCGCCTCGTGGTTGACGGAGATTCAAGGACGAAAGAGACAGTTGCTTCTTCAGGTTCCTGTTCTCCAGTTGTAAAGCGTGCAATTGTTGATCTGACCCTCGTCTTTCCCTTGACCCTTTGTCGCTACTTGAATTCCCACGGAGTGCCACGATCTGCTTCTCCGCTTCGGCTTGGGCTTCGAGTGCTGCGTCCAATCGTGCTTTCAGATCCTCGATTCCGGTTTGACGATCAGCTTGTCCTGTCGAGTCGTTGACTGCTCGTTGATCTTGCAGCTGGCATTCTAGATCCGAGATTCTCGTCTGATACTCGAGTTGTAGACGCGAGATCTCATCTTGATGCTCCTGAGCTGTCGACGCCGTGCGACCAGGTGGCTCATTCTGGCTTGACAGCTTCAGGGCTGCGATCCGCTCCTCTGCAGCCTGCAGTTCCCGCTGATGCGCCTCTTCAAGCTCCGTGATTTGAGCGGCATATTGTTTCTGAGCGGTCGATCGTACATGCGCAATTGCGTCCTGATGCCGCCGCTTGAGACTGCGTATCTCGGCTCGCCGGCTTCGTTGCGCTTTGGCCGCTGCATCGCCAGTTGCCTCATGGCTCTGCGGGCTCGCTTCGACGTCTCCTTCCTGCGAATCCGAAAGAGTGTCATCCGAAACGTTTGCAAGGTCTTCATCGTGTCGGTTTCCAACGGCGCGTAGATCGGACGCATTTGTCTCGCGAGACTCTGCGAGTGACTTGTCGTGCGCAGCCTTCAACTCGTCGAACATAGCAGTCCAAACGCCTTCGCGATATGACATTGCCCGAGTGTGTTTTTCTTCCGCATCTTCTAGCCTTTTGTCGTAGTCGGCCTTCAGCTGGTTGATTGTCGTTTCAAACTCTTCCTGTCGTTGCGAACCTGGCTCCGCGTTAGTCTCGTGCAGGGATTTTAAGTCGTTCTCGTGCTCTGATGCCGTGTTGGAGTGCTTTGCAAGCTCTGCTTCCAGTCTTGCTTTCAATGCGTCCATTTCAAGGCTATGACTACCTTTCAGGGCTTCCAGGTTGGTTTCGTGCTCAGCTTCGGTGCGATTTCGATTTTCAATCGCTTCATCTGCAGTTTGACGAAGGAGGGTCGTCTCTTTCTGCATTTCTGACCGAATGGATTGCTGCTCAGTCTCGTGCTTGACTTGAAGTTGTTGCACGTCGTCCAGATGCTTCAAGCGCAAATTCTCGGCTTCGTGTCGCGCGGCGTCAAGCTCTGTCCGGATGGCACGCATCGCCGCCTCGTGCGTCGCGGAGTTTTGCTCTATCTCGGTATTGAAGTCGTTCTCTAGAGATGCTACTTTAGCGCCGTGCGCGGCCACAAGTTCATCTCTTGTGCGCTGATGGTTTTCTTCCGCGGCCTCGAGGTTCGAGTTCGCAGACCGTTGATATGCGTCATGGCTCTTCGCCATACCCTCGCGAATGCGAAGTACCTCCTGGGCGTGCCCTTCATTCAGCTGGGCAATTCGAGACTCGGCGTCAGACTCGCGCTCGGCCAGCTCCGCTCTGAAACGCGCCTCTGCGGCGCTGAGTGCCCGTTTCGCCTCGTCCGCGACCTTTTGCAGCTCAACTCGGCCTGCTTCAGCATTTGTCTTGGCGCTTTGCAGCTCTTCTCTCGCGGCCTCGAGATTCTTGCGTACTGCGGATATCGCGGACTGATGGTCAGAGTGCAGGCTTTCGACGACTTTCTGATGCTCTGCGGCAGTTTGAGAGGCAACTTGCTGCTCGTTATCGCCCGCTGCGGCAAGCGCCGACTGGTGTGTACGTTGCAATTGCTCCACAACCATCTCGTTCCGTTTCTGTATCTCAGCCAGAGACGCGGCATGCGAGCTTGCGAGCGACTCGCAACGTTCATTCGCAGCTCGCAATGCTTCTCGAGAGTTCTCAAGATCCTGCTTCAGTTGAGTAATTCCAGAGGCATGCTCTGCCTTAAGCTTCGATATTTGATCGTCGAAGTGTTGCTGTATGCTTTTCTGGGCGGCCTTGTGCGCCTCTTCGAGAGATTTGTAGCGATCTTCAGCGCTCTCCATTGCGGCGGCATGGGCCCCACTCATATCGTCCAGTGCCTTCTTATGCGCATCTTCGAGATCAGTGAGTCTCGACTCGTGCATCGTGCGAAGTTCTTCGATCCGCCCCTCGGATTCCGTGGAGCCCTTCGTCGTGAGGTCCAAGATTTGCGCCTCGTGATCATGCCGCATGTCGGCAATGCTCTGCTGGTATTGCTCCTGCATGAGCGTCCGGATCCGCGCTTCGGTTTGTGCCTCCACATGGCTGACGTGCTCCCGGTGCTTCTTCTCTGACTCTGCGATTGCGCTGTCCACCGTAGCGCTATGTTGCTTTTCGAGCCGGGAGATCTGCTGGGTGTGGTCTTCTTTCAGGAGCTGGCGCCGCTTCTCGGATTCGTCCAACACTTTACGATGCGATGCCTCCATGTCTGCAATCTGCGCATTCGTCTTTTCACGTAAGGATATGAGCTCAGCGCTGGCTCTACTGAATTCCTCAGCCTGTTGAGATAGCTGCAGTGTCAGTCCGTCCAGGCGTGTATTACCAGATCTGTCCATCTCGGCTATCGTTTCTTCGAGGCTGGCCACCTGCTGCTCCGCCTTCGTCAACTCGGCCTCCAAGTGTTTGGTTCGTGACTGCAATGCGTTCTCTACCTCGTGAAGCCGTTCAACAGCCGCTGACTTTTCGCTCTGTTCCCTGGACACACGTTTCTCTAATTGTTCGATACGTGAAGCTGAGATCTTCTCGGATTCTGCCAGCTGCCGCTTCACTTCATCCAGACTGGCGCTTACAGTTTGAAGACGACTTCCGTACTCGGATCGGACACTCTCAAGTTCTGAAGCATGAATTGTTGCAGTGGCTTCCAATTCGCTCGCCAAGTGTGCCAGCTTATCGGTCAGAGCTTGGAGGCGACCCTCGTACTCAGCACGGAGAGTCTCAAGATTCGAAGCATGGGCTGTAGCAGTAGCTTCCGAGTCCTTTGCTGCTTTCTCGATCTTGTCATTGAGAGTCTGGAGACGATTCTCGTATTCCGATTTCACAGTCTCAAGCTCAGCAACGTGAGCTGTGGCTATAGATTCCGAGTCTTTTGTTGCTTGTTCAAGCTTGTTGTTGAGACTTCGAAGACGATTCTCGTATTCCGATTTCACAGTCTCAAGCTCAGAAACGTGAGCTGTGGCTGTAAATTCCGAGTCTTTTGTTGCTTGTTCGAGCTTGTCGTTGAGACTTCGAAGACGATTCTCGTACTCTGAGCGAACGGTCTCAAGCTCCGCGCCGTGGGCTGTGGCAGTCGCTTCAGAGTCGTTGACTGCTTGCTCAAGCTTGTCGTTGAGACCCCGAAGACGAGTCTCGTACGTTGATCTTACGGTCTCAAGCTCAGCACTGTGAAGCTCTTTAGCGGATGCAAGAGCAACTGTGTGAGCCTTGTTGGCTGCGTCAAGTGCGCTACTGCTCCCCGCCGTAAGCTGCGCAATTTCGTCCGCATGCTCTGCCCTCGCGGTCTGAAGCTCCGTTGCAGCGCGAGTCCGAAGGGTTTCCAGCTCCCGCGAGTGACCTTCTTTCGTTACGACCAAAGATTCTTCCAGCTGCTTGCGCTCGGCATTGTGTGTATTGTGCATTTCCTGGATGGCCTGCTCATGCTTGGCTTCATCATCTTTCACTTGCTTCTCCAGGCGCTGCTGGGCGTACATGGAAGCACCAAGTTTGACCTGACATTGATCCAAGGAGGTCTCGAGTTCGTCAATCCGGACTTTGCTCGCATCTCTGTCCTTGATAACTTGTTCATGCTCGTCCTTCAGAGAGTCTACTTCGCGCAGCGCTGATTCAGACAGGGCCTTACTCTGGCCTGCCTGGAATGAGAGTTCCTTGAGTCGTGTCTCGTATCCCTCCCTTGTCTCTGCGACCAGACTCTCTGTTCGCGCAAGCTTCTGTTGCAATTGCTCGGTGGCAAAGCGACTCAGCTCTATCGCGGAGTCCTTGTCTCCACATGCTTTCTGTAGATCAGCAATCTCGGACCTCAACTTCGTAGTCATGGACTCATGCTCTTCGTTATGGATGCGGAGCTGCTCAGCACTGTTGCTGTGGTCGGTTCGTGCAGACTGAAGTGCCGACTCTAGCTCCCTATTGAGCCTCAAGAGGTTGGTCACCTCGTTCTGAGCTTTGTCATGCGCAGCATCAGCCTGCAGTCTCTCCTTTTGCAGGTCCTCCGAACGTCTCTTTTGTTCCTCGTAGGTCCTGTTCGCCCCTTCCAATACGCCATTGAGGTGCCTGATGTCCGTCCGTATCTTATCCAGATCCTGCGCCAGACTTTGCCGTTCAGCCTCTGATCTGTCCAGCTCATGCTGATACCATGCCAATGTACTCTCAAGCTTCTCCTTCTCATTTGTCAAGCCGTCCACCTTGGCCTCCGCCCTCTCGAGAAGCCCATCCAGTCGCTCTCTCACGAGAGCTACATCATCCCTGGCTTTCTCCAGCTCCTCCTCCCGCTCATCCAGCACTCCATCCTCGAGATCAGATTCCTCCGACTCCTGGCCCGGATCTATCTGCGATATCCTTTTTATGAGCGGTTGCTGTTGCTGTTGGTCCAGCTCTTGTCGTATCCGTCGTTTCAGCTGGTCGAGCGCATGGTAAATCTGACCTATGGTCACAGTCGGAATCGTCGGGGTAGGTTGCCGGAAGACTTGGGCAGTAAGGATTCCCGCCGGGGGTAGTGGAGGAGCTTCTTGCGAGCGGCCGATTAGTACTTTTATATGGTCGATGCCGTGGCTCAGTGATGGGCTAATGAATGTCGAGGCGTCCGGACGCTCTGTTGTATCACTGCGAGCCCGGCTGGAACGTCGGCTCGATGGTCGTGAAGGGATGTGTCTCCATGAGTGGATCGAGCTGGTCCCGAAGGGGGAAATGATGCTGCTATCGGTCATCGCGATTGACCATTCTCAAGGTCACATCTCTACCGCCATTGTTGAGTGATTGGAAACTGCGTCCGCTCGACAACACAGATGCGTCTGGACCGCGAACTGCGCGAAGCTCTGTGCTTTTTGGGTCCGTATACAACGAGTCGAGGACTCCCGGTCTATGACGACGGCTAGGGGCCGGAAGGTAACAAGAGGAAACGGGTTTAGCACAAAAACAGAGCCATTCGAACCTACCGGAGCAGTCACCTCTGTCTAGTCGAAGCTGAATACAAATGTTAAATCAACAACAGAGTTGGCACAAGCTCAGGTGCTTGACCAAATGAGGCTTCTGTTGCTTTGCAGGTGACGTCTTCCTGCACAAGATTGTGAACGAGAGTTCAGCCCGCTGAGATGTGTTGGCGTTTCTTGTCACTGTCAGCCTCAGTCCGAGATCCTTGTCACGGTTTGATCTTGAGACGTGTAGAGAATGCAGCTTCTGCTTGACACCTATCACTGACACCAGTAACATACAACACAGAATACACCGAAGGACACCCATTGCAAAGATCGGGTAGCATGGCTGCCATGGCAGCTTCCGAACCACCCGGCTGACATTTGGCCCCCACGCCTTGCTCACGCCGACGCCATCGTCAATCCCAAGCCTATGGTGCCCGGCATTCCTTCTTGTGGTGCTTCCACGCCATCTTCTGGCAAAACCTCGAGCAGTACGTCCGAGTCTTGCACTTTTTGCACGTCAACAGCGCCCCTTCTCCCTCCATTGCCTTGCGACCACCGCAATTTCCGCACATGCCATTCGGGAAATACCTCGCAAACCCAGCCGCCTCCAAGGACTTCGCAGGCTCTTTAGAGAAGGTCTTGTAATGATTGTACTCGAGGGCCGTCGTTGTCTTGGCACGCTGTTCGCTCGTCATAGCACCGCGGACAAGGGCTGGCATGCACATCCGGCGGAACGCAGCCATTTCTGTGTCGTTGTAACCATGGTCTGGGGCCCTGCAGTTGATCGTGCCAGTGCCAGGAAACACGAGGTCCTCTTCATCGTTGATCGTCGTGCCGAACGGCATGGTCATAAAGTCCCATGGCACCCCAGAGACGTAGCCAGTGTCTGGGTCGAGTGCTGCTTCGACTTGCTTGACAGCGTCTCGCATCAGGTGAACTGAACGACAGTGAGCTTTCATCAGATCCCGATCTTTCTGGCTGAGTTGAGCGCCCAGTGTCATTGCGCAGCAGCCCAAGAGGATGAACTGGTACCCGGGCCCATAGCAATCGGCCTTCCAGAATTCGTTTGCTTCCATCAACTCGCGAGCATACTGGTCCATCATCCGACGCAAGGGACCCGAGTCGATGTACGCGCGCACCTTCTCCGGATCGGAGCACAGTTTGGTGTAGAGGGAGTACTTGACCTCGCCATCGCACTCGTGCGCTGCGGGAGGGAACGCCTCGATGGTCATGCCTTGAGTGTCATCGCCGCGGCGGATTCTTTCATGGTCTGCTTGACGCAGCGCAGCCGACGAGGCGTTCGAGTGGTCCTTGCCACCTGCCGCTGCTTCAAGCTCGTTGAGGCCAGCTTGGTCGTTGAGCTCCAGGATCAGGTTGAGGTCATAATCGCACGAGAAGAGCGTGAGTGCCCAGGCGCCCATTGCGATGGTGGAGAGCGCTTTTGGTGTCGCGAAGAATCGGTGAGTGAAGAGCACGTGGCGTGACGCAGATACTGAGATTGTGGGGAAGTGTCGTGGGTGAGAAGCGTGATCACGAGTCTTGTTGGTGGTGAAATGGCGGGATGTTGGTGAGTTGGTGAAGGTGGTTGCACAAGATGAATGACGAAACTGCAGGCTCCCGAGAACGCGTTGAACGCGAACAAGGCGGCAGCCAAATCAGGGGAGGAACGAAAGACGGCGAGGTAAACGTAACACAGCATGCTGATTTGGTGAAATGGTAAACTAGCAGAATATGGTATAGTGAGTGCCGGTGAATTGGCAGAACATGCTAATGAGCTGAACAGGTACCCTGGCATGCTGCTTGACCTACATGTGTCAATACCGTGCTCCGCCAGTTTACCGGGCATCGTTGCTGCACGTCCTGCTAACGTATCTGGACCTCTCATTCGCAGGGCATGCTACTTTACCTGCACGTCTTATTAGCAGGCCAGGCTACCCGGTACTCGTGAGGCTTCAGGCAATTGGCTAGGACATGCTCTGAGGCACTCGCAGCATTTTGTCAAGAGGAAAGGCGTACTGGCAGCAGAGACACGGTACCACTTCAGAGGCTGCCCTTCGCGTTCTCTATGACACGGCGAATGTTGGGCCATATATTACACCGACCCAATCACTTCGACCGCAAGCCTTTCACGGGGCGCTGGATAGTCGAGAGTGTTTGGACAGTACTTTGGACTTTGAGACGGAAGAACAATCGTCGAAGCTATCGCGATCGATTTTCAGCTATCGCTTCCGCTTGAAAATCACGCTTTGTATCCACCACTAAACCACTGGCGGCAGAGACGGTGACAACGTCCTCAGAATCATGGTCGAAGGCCACCTCCTGAACACACCACGTCTTTCCATAAAGACCATTGCCACATCCGCGACCCCAGAAGCCCAGCGCCGCATTCTCAAGCCAACATCTGTCTCCCCTATTTGCCGCAGACGACCTTGTGTGCCTTGATGCGGGCCTTCTGGCAAGCACGCGCGCAGTATTTGACTCGTTTGCAGCCTCCACAAACCAGCAAATTTGCCCCATCCTCGCACTTCTCGGCCCCACAAGCCTCGCAGACCTTGTCTTCATCTGGAATATCCAGCTGCTGCAACTCTCGCTTCCGACGCTCATCTCCCTCCTTGGTCCGCGGCTTGAAGGCGTCGGGTCCAAACAAACCTCCGGCACTTGGGACGTTCATCATCATCGAGCCCGGATACATCCTGTCCGCCTCGGTAGTCTCGAAGTCCTCCAGCTTGTACTCTTCGCCGTCCACGTAGTCGCGAAGCGCGTGCTCGACTTGTTTCTGGAATGAGTCAGTTGATGAACCACCTTCTGAGACGATGAGGAATGATGCATACCAGAGCATCACGCATGAGCCCGACCACTCTGTAGAGACGCGGCATGGTGTCTCGCAATCCAGCGGGAAGCACCATACCCAGCTGCATGTAGCACACACCCAACAAGATCAGCTTGTAGCCCGGACCCCAAGCGTCACGAATGTCGTTGCCGGTCTTCAACTCGCTTCTGTACTTCTCAACCAAGCTGGTGGCGCGCGACTTGGTACCATCAGTGCTGTCTGGAGCTTCGAGATGCTGGCGGATCAGGTCCTTGTTCTCGTAGGCCGGGAGTGAGATGTACAAGTATTCCATCTTTTTCTCGCAGCGGCACTTGAGAGGCTCGTCTTCCATTCCATCGGCCTCGTTTGCCTCGATGTGTTCGCTATGGGTGGCCTCGAGTCGCTCCCGGATCTTCGGTTCCAGAAGCTTCAGCTCAGCCTCCTCGCTGATGTCTCCGATGAGGTCGAGATCGTGGTCTGAATCGAACAGACCCAAGCCCCAGGCACCCATGTTGCTGTCTTGGTGAAGTGTTCCCTGTTGTGCAAAGTGGGTTATGAAAGCGTGTCTGGGTCGAAAGGAGAAGATGCGAAAGCAGATATTTGGACGCCACTCGGATGTCGTGGTTGATGGAATCGGGGACAGTCTTTCGAGGAAGTGAAGTGCAACCAGCGGTGAACTGGAAATTGTTTGTCAGACCCCCAAATGAGGCAGGCGCATCGCTAATGTAGATACCCGCGAATCCAACCTCAACGTTCTCGGTACTCAGTGCACCTCGACGTGGGGTCTCAGAGGCATAGGATACAACTAAGTGAATAGGCACACTCACACAATGGCCATTACGGCAGTCTGCCACTGCCCCTTTACGTCCGCGCCCTCTTTGATTTGCCCGGTCTGGGTTTCCCACCACCCTTCATCTTCTTCACGGAGTACCCACTCAGATCCCCGGTCGATTTTGCGTCGTTGCTCTTGGCATACTTTTTCTTCCCGCCTAAATATCGCAGAACATAAGGTCAGCGATGCTGAGACAACGAGGCAACACTCGGCATAGCCTGGAAGACGGTCTGCACCGTGCTGCATCGAAAACTTACCGAATCCGAACTTCTCGTCCTTCTTCTGACGCTTCCTCCCTTTCTCACCGTCCGCTGCACCCTTCGCCCGTCGTGTCGCCCTATCGGCCTTCTCAGTGACCGCTGCGTCCTCGACCGCCACATCGAATGTGTCGTCTTCGTTGGCGGTAAGGTCGGCTCCTTGGCGCTCTGCAATCAGTCAGCAAAGTAGTCACAGCTCGCAGATTGAAAGTTCCAACTCACTTCTCTTGAGAGTCTGGATGCGATCGAGGGTGGCCGTCTTCTCTTTAGCCCGTTCCTGGAGTTTCGCAACTTGCACAGCTTTTCCAAACTTCTTGAGATCTCGCTGCCGTCTTGCATCTGCACTGGCCTTTTTCCTGGCCGTCTCGTCCAGCAGCTTCGACCGCACTTTGCCCATCTGCTCCTCCGACTTCACCATCTCTGCAAAGAAGTCTGTCGGTCGTGTGAAAGGTATGCCCTCCTTCTTCAACTTAGCCCGCGCCTCGGTGACAGCATCAAGTGATTGTCGGTAGAATGCAAGCTCTCGGTTGAGGTCGTCTTCAACGTCTGCGATTTGTACGGGCTCGGCGGATGTTACTGATTGTGTCGCGGAGAAAGGAAGGGTTGAAGGTAGCGCGAAGGCCTTGAGAGATCGCTGGAGTGCTGCAGTGTTGTTGATTGTCAATCGCTGGTGCGGTATGACATCTCCTCGATCCTCTGATGCCAGCGATTCAATGTCTGATAGTGGTATGTCCTCCTCGTCGTCGTCATCTTCCGCATTGCCGTTCTGAAAGTCAGCTTCCGAGTCCGAGTCGGACTCATCCTCCATGGCGCCTACTTCGACGCCTCCCTCATTCTCTTCTCCGTCCTCGCTATCATCGGTCTCCCAGCCGTCGGCCTCGCCATTCGTCTGCTGTGCTTTCTCCGCTTTCTTAGCCGACTTTTTCTCCCGTTTCCGCTCGGCAGGATCAGCAGCGAGCTGTGCCGCTGCGTTGTCCTCGTCTTGCGCCGCTGCGGCATCAACCTCTTCGACCTCGACCGAGCTTCCCTTCTTCGCACGCTTCTTCTTCTCAGCCTCTTTCTGCAATTTCTTTTGGCGCTCGAGCTTGTGATCGACACCTTTATGGCGATTGAGAGCCTCTTTGAGCTTGAGGTTCTTCGGCATGATTGGTGTGTGATGTCAACGTGAAATATGAAAAGTTGTTCGGCTTAAGAGAAAGCCAGAAAGAAATCGCGAAGTCCCACCTGGGCAGTAAGTTTTCGGTCTCTTCGCGGACCTGCCTCCGCATGAACCTTGAATGTGCAGTGTGCAGGGCTAAGCTGGAGGCGAGGTGACTTCGTTGAACCGAGACAGCTACCTACAAGATTCCAGTATTTGCACCCAACCGTTCAGGAAATCAGCATCGTCATGCTAAGATGGAGTCTTCGGCGCTCTTTCACCATTCGACCGAAGCACTTCCTCTCCCAGACGATCCGCAACGCATCGAGTAGATCTGTCAACACATCGCACACGACATCGGGCTCGAGCCACAATGTGGGAATACCAGGCGCAACGAAAGGTCCTAAGCCCTCGAAGTCACAGGTCTGGCTGAGTCGAGTACCCACCATCGTCAAAGGCAGTCTCATCGGATTCCTCGCCTTTCACGTCATTACCGGCTACTTCTACGCCTTCGTAGATTGTTACGGGGTGTCGATGCTACCTACGATTTATAGCTCCGGCGAATGGGTCTTTATCAGCAAGTACTACAGGAGAGGAAGAGGCGTTGTAGTGGGAGATCTTGTGAGCTTCGACCACCCGGTCAAGGAAGGAGGGCGGGCGATCAAGCGTGTCATTGCACTGAGCGGTGACTTTGTGCTTATGAACACGCCAGAGAAGAGCGATGCTATGATACAGGTGCGCAGTATTCGGAAGTCAAGCTTTCTTTTGTACACGAGGTCAATGTGTTGACGAGAACAAACATAGATTCCCGAAGGTCATTGCTGGGTAGTGGGAGATAACCTTGCTCATTCGCGAGACTCTCGAATGTTCGGTCCGTTGCCAATGGCTTTGATTTGTGGAAAGGTCATTGCAAAGGTCAGCTTTGGACGTTGGAGTCTGCCCAGGCTGGCCCGATTCGATGGACTGAAACCTGCGGTTGATGACGATGTCTGAGGGACATCCATGGATGCTGACACGATGATGGCCATCATCAATCGAAAACGTCTGCAGAATCAAGTCCATATCCAGCGGACGGGCCGGGGGAGCTCTAAGGACTATGCGTCTTTCACTCTATCCAAGATCAGCTCCGGAGGCTTCTGTTTGATGCATCTGTGGTGGTAGCCTGCGATCTGCGATCGTCACTTTGTCGCTCCGGAGTGTTGGGGAAACACACCTGTAGCAGCTAATCACAGCAGGCAAAGGCCTCGAGATGGCGCTCAGGGCTTCCCTGAGTATGCTGGCTTGTCCGCAAAGAGTCAAAACACTGCCTACGATGCCGATCGAGCTGGCAAGAAAGCCGGCCTCGCCGAGCATCAATATACTGTCAAGCCTTTCTAGCTCTACAGATCTGGGACCATTTAGACTTTTGCCCTCTCAACTCTTTGGCGCGATGATGTCCAATTCCACATAGGAACCATGAATGCACCCATACTCATCGTCGGCGCCGGCATCTCTGGATTGACACTGGCAAAAGCTTGCAGGAAGGAAAACATCTCATACAGACTCTTTGAGCGGGATGTCTCTCCTTCCGCCAGAGGTGCTGGGTGGGGATTGACCTTGGCTCAGTCGTTGCCCGACTTGCGTTCGCTGGTCCCGGACGAGATCATCGATCGTTTGCCGGAGACGTACGTCAACAAGAAAGCCGCGGACTCCAAGGACAAAGGCAACTTCACTTACTTCGACCTGAGCACCGGTCATTCGATGCGGAAAGTCCCGCCCGCGGAACGCATTCGCGTCAGCCGAGAACGATTGAGAGAACTCATGTTGACTGGACTCCACGTTGAGTGGCCGAAGACATTGGAGAACATCGTCAAAGATGATTCAGGTGTCCACGCATTCTTCAGCGATGGCAGTTCGGCCGCCGGATGTCTGCTAGTAGCTTGCGATGGTGTCCATTCTGTAGCGCGCCGCCTGCTGCATCCATCCGATCACGACAACTATTGGCTGCCCGTACGATTTATCGGCGCAGGTGTGACATATCCTGAAAGCCAGGTCGCAGAGATACGCAAGCTCGATCCGTACTTGCTTCAGGGAAGCGATCCGAGGACTGATGTCTTTTTGTGGTTCTCTTTCCTCGATGTACCAGGCGACGTAGGCATCAGAAGCCGATACTCCAGATGAGCAGAAGACAAGATGTCAAGTCATGACGAGCTGGCCCTACCGGAAAGGTTTCTTCGGTCGCTCGAATCCATCGGATGTCCCGAATAAGACGTTTGGGCAGCTGATTTGGATGAAATCACTTTCTGCAAAATGGGCCGAGCCTTTTCGCTCGATTGTCCAGAATATACCCGAAGATGCTGAGATCACGCCGGTCATACTGGAGGACTGGGTACCTCAACCAAGCGCCCGGGATGCGTTCGGAGGGAGGGTAGTCCTAGTGGGTGATGCTCAGCATAGCATGGTCATGTATCGCGGAGAAGGAGCAAACCAGGCCATCATCGATGTTGCGAAGCTCTTTGGGCAGATCCGTCCGTTGTATTTGGGTACCGAATCTGTCGAAGGAGGCGACGAAGCTTATAAAGCGGCGCGCGAGCGATACGAGGAAGATGCGATAAGTCGAGGCACACATGCTGTCCTGGCAAGCCGGCGGGCTTGTCTCGATGCCCATGACTTCAAGCGTCTCGACGACGAAAGTCCCATTGTCAATATAGACGTACCCCGGACCGCGCTCGAAGACACTCGGCCCGCGGAGATGTAGTTGTATCGGAGAGAATCCGAATGTTGTTTCCTCAAACCGGCCGCCATTACCAGTGAAGATATTTCAGCAGCAGCTGGGAATATGGACATGGTTTGGACACTTGGAGACTGAGACATCTGCAAGTAAGGTGTCCTGCTAGTTCACAGTACTCGCTATTTGCATGTCTTGCTGAGGTACATGCACAAGCTATGGAAATGTCCTGCTAACATGCCTGTGCCCGTTCCGAAGGCGACTTGCCAACGTGGCTGTACTCGCCCTGCTGAAATTAGCTGGGCTCGTTGAGAAGGGCATTGGATCAGATGTACGTTGTCACTA
This sequence comes from Zymoseptoria crescenta, assembly GCA_026122155.1. Taxonomy (NCBI): domain Eukaryota; kingdom Fungi; phylum Ascomycota; class Dothideomycetes; order Mycosphaerellales; family Mycosphaerellaceae; genus Zymoseptoria; species Zymoseptoria crescenta. Next base: position 254,857 of record JALRMM010000003.1, read on the forward strand.
TTCGAAGCCGATCACCGTGTCATGTAGATCTACTCCGTCTTGGAGGCCAATATGCATACTCCTTGACCTCCATGATCGCGATTCCATATGATGTCCGGACTTCCCTTCGATACCGGCGAATGTAATACTCGCCTCGATCGATCCTCGCGCTGTTCTCTTGCCTGCTAGATACTATCGGGGACTCTCGACACAGCTCCTCGCTGGCCGGCCCGTTCGTGTATCCCGCGACCTCACGCCGATCACTGTCCCCAGATGATCTGCCAGATGCCGAGCTCTTTCGATGGGAGCTGCTATGTGTCTGTGACGACGTAGGGCTCTGAGCAGCATCTTTTGGCTTCTGCAGGGCTCTCGTGGGAGTCCTGTCTCGATCTTCCATGCGTCGATTCGCTGCTTTGTTGAGGGAAGCCTCATCGAGACGATTCTGCAGACGTTCGCTGGACACGGTCTGCTTATCGCCTGTAGTCAATCTAGAGTTGTCAGCCAAATCATTAGGACGTCTGAGCTAGCCAGCAGACTCACCTGCTCATAGTCTCACGAGTGAGAAGCGATCACAGTGGAGCCTGGCTGGCGCTGTGCAGGGAGTCTTGGTGAAGGGTGTGAAAACATATACAGGAGCAGAAGTCTCATAGCATCGCACGCAGAAGCCGCCTTTAAGATCAGACATGCGGACATGCAGTGTCACTGTCGTTGCCCATACATGAACGCTACCGAAGGCGGACAAGAAACGCCCGATGGCGGAAGACAAGCCAACGCAGTGCTACGGCTAGCATGGCGTAGTATTGAAGCAAGAATTCTTTGGTGATTGACAGGATCTAGAGTATCTTTGAACGCCTCGTATACCATGCTTGGATAGGCCCGTGGTTCCACGTGGGCGTCCTGGTACTTCCGCTTAACAGGACACAACATCGGGCAGCGCAACGAAAGGTCCAACCAAACCCCAAGGTAAAATTAAGCAGCACAGCTCCCCACGCAACAGCGATGTTCTCGTCTTCAATTCCTCGGACCAGCCAACCTCGATTCTTCAACCCACACCTCTACTGTGCCCTCGCCCACCTCAGCCTGACTCTTGAAGACATCGCCGGCGTTCAATCCCTCCAAGAGCTCCTGAAGCATTTCCGATTTCTCTACGCAGAAAAGATGAAGATTTGGGCTTGATGGCTTAGCCGTCTTCTCGACAAAGTACTGGATCGCCATAATGTTGGCTTGCGACAAATCAGTATATGTCGTGTTGTCCACGTCCTCTGCCGCCGCATCGCCAAAGAGCGCATCAGAACAGGTTCGATGCTTCACTCGCCAGCAAGTCCGGCTCAGCCAGCCCTTCTTGCTCTTGGGTCGGTCTCGTTTCGGCCAGCCCTGGCGAAGTTGGGCAAGCACTCGTACCTGGACGATATTGCTGCCACGTTGGAGGAAGAAGTACTTCTCTTCTCCCGTCACAGGGGTCCGGGACGTTGAATGTGGGCTCAAGTCTCCGGCTGACGGGTCAATGTCTTCAGCTTCGTCGTCGGTGCCGTCGCGATCGTCGTCATCGCAGTTGCCGTCTGTGGTATGGTTGTGGTTTTCCAAAGTCCTCGCGAGTCCAAACCCTCGCATTTCTTCATCTTCCTCATCGGGATGCCTGAACCTTGGCACTCGGATGAAGCGGAGGTATTTCTTCGCGGCAGAGTTTGCTTCCTCGACACTCTCGTGTGCATCGCAGCAATCGACCCAGGGCATGTCATCAATTCCGCGATCTTCATCTGCATCATCGAGAGTGCATTCGCGGCGTACAATATGATAGACTCTGTAGCAATAGTCTTCCGGGTCCATGTCAGATTCTGGCTCGGATTCTGTATCTTTGTGTGCCCGGTCCTCGCACGCCTCGACGATATTTTGTGCCAGCATAGCTAGATATTCGGCATTCAGTTGTTTGCCACCCGTTGTCGGCCTGCGAACAGCCCTTGCGAGATCCTCGTCAGGAATTTGCGCTGGACCGGAACGAGCAGCGTCCGGGGTCCTAGTTCCACCTGAAGGTGCTGGCGGAAGTTGGGGAAATGTTGAAAGGTTGACATGAGGATTGATCGCCACCGATGAATCCTTGCGGACTGCGAGATGGACTGTTGGCCTCGCTCGCTCAACAGTTGAAACAGCGCACGCCTCTCGAGCAAGTCTGTTGACTTGTGCTTCTGCGGCCTTGTCAGCGTCGGCCAATCTCTTCATCAGGCCAATGTCCACTTCGGTGTGATCCACCAACACCCTGAGCGCCCTCCATCGCTTGCGCAGGAAATCTTCGCACCGCGCTACCCTTGCCACATCTTTCCACAACTGTACTGTCTCGGCCCAAGTCTGGCCGCCAATCTCTCGCCAGAGGTACAGTCGTCCATCCTCCGGTGTGATGACCCCAAGAGCCTTAATCTGGGCTGAAGTCGCGCTGGTCGTTACGGGGTCGCGAGCGTGATGTTGCTTCAGTCCATTGTAACTCGGACTGCTGGTCGCCGGCTGGGTCTGCCTGAATTGGTTCTGTATCTTGCCAGATAAGGGCACGTACGCAGAAATCTTCTGCTCAGCGCGCTGCTCCATTGCATTCTTTCCAGCGGCGCTATTCAACGAGAATGGGCCAGCTTTCGTAGGCTGAGGAGCCTCAAGCTGTAATCCTGTAGATGGTGGACCAGGAGGATTCTCGAGTACAAGCTCTTCGGTGTCCTGGTTTGCTTCAGCATTCTTCTTGGCCTCAGCGTTCTTCTCAGCCTCAGCGGCCGCGTTGGCCTGGGCATTCCTTGCGTTCCGCTCCTTGAGTTTTTTTGCTCGCTCATCCTTGACCCGCTGCTGCTCTAGCTTGACTTCGTTCGCAGCAGATTCCTGTGCGCTGCGTTGACTATCTTTCTCCGCTCTTTCTTTGTTCATGATTTGGAGAGAAGTCTTGTTGCTCTCCTGAAACTTCTGAGCAGTCGCCTGCCTCTCGAGTCGCTCTTGCTCTTCTCTAGCTTCACGTTCGAGACGGCTCTGAGTAAGTTGACGGCTCTTTTCCTCGAGGCGACGCTTCGCTTCTAGATCGGCTTTCTCGGCCGCTTTTGCAAGGTCATCGCGCCTTTCGGCTCGCCGACGTTCGACTTCTGCAACTCGAGCAGCCCTGATACTCGACTGAGACCTCATGGCATTCAGTGCAATCCATGCCTCTGCATTGGTTTTTCCGCTGTCGCTCGCTGCATCGACGGGCTGTGCGGACGAGCTATCGTTCGAAGTTCGGCGAGCCGGCTTGTTTGCACCAGGAAGCTTCTTGTTCGACAGCTCAGATTTCACAGCCTGAGTACTGGACGAACTTCTCTTGTTGTCGTACGGTTGTCCTCGGCTGCCAGCTGTCATCGATGTTGACCCCATGCCACTGGTCTTCTTATCTGCGAAATTTGCCACTTTGCTGCTTCGTGCTCCCGATTCTGGCCTTGGCTTCGGTGAGGCTTCTTGAAGTTGCTCATTGAGATCGTCCGATACCATCTGTGGCAGAGCCTTGCTAAGGGGGCGCTTCGTGTTATCAGTGTCGTTCGACTGGGGGAGGCTTACCGGAGGCACCCTTGAGGCCGAATGTGGAGTTCCAGTGGTCGTTGGTATGATCCCGCAATCATTCACTACACTCATGCCAGACTTCTTTCGCAATGCATCGAGTCGCAGACGTTCACTTTCTTTCCGCTGCTGAGCCTTGACATCTTCTGGAATGGCCGGTTTCGAGACAAGGTTGTTGGACACCAATCTGTGCTGTGAAGTTACCGGTTGGGGAGGTGTTGTAGTAGGAGCGGCTTCATCGTCGGAGCTATCCCCATCAAGGTCAATGAATGGACCTTTAGCCATGGTCGATCTTGTATCAGACTCAGCCTGCCCGAAGCTCGGCTTCACATCGACTTTGACTGGCTCCTTGTGGTTATGAATGGGTCCGCTGAGTGGTGAAGCCCGATCGGCAGGGCGCGAGATCTTTTCACGCACTTGATGAGTAGGCCGGGGCCCCGCTGGTACCTCCTCATCATCACTGATGTCAATCACCTCGGTGTTGGGTGGAAAGTTTGATGATCTCGGATATGCTGGTAGCTTATTGGATCGATGGACGTGATCTGAGCTTTGACGACCGGAGACTTGGTCGGGGCTCGCCTCCCTTTTGATCTTCTTTGGGGGGGATTCGAGATCAATGGAAGAAGCGGCGGCCCTTTTGTTCCGGACAGAATGGAGCTGATGGGTCTGGCTCGGATCGGCGGGCGTCGTGGCATCTTTTGAGTGCGGCGGGAAGGTATATGAGGCTTTCTCCGAGTCCTTGGTTCCCATGAGCGTGCCGAAGTCCCATTTCAAGCCGCCGTTCTTGAGAGTTGCACCAAAAAGGCCCGGCATGGCTACGATGCTCTCTTGGCGGTAATCACCTCCGCCAGAGACTCTGCGTTGACGTAGATCCGCCAGTGAAGCTTGGGAGGAGTACGTGCCCTTTGATGACCTGTGCAACTATTCAGCCATTGCTTCAAGAGCTGCGACGTGATAGAGGGTGTTTAAGTCGATCCTCTGGAGTGGTCGCTCCGCCGGGGATGGGATTTTGCTCGGCGCTGAGTGAAGTAGGCGAGGCTAGTGCCGACTATGCTGACGTCGGTTGGATGGCCTCTGGCGTGGTCCTAGATGGCCTGGCCAGTCGTCAGCTCTAAAATGTTTGCGAATGCATGTGCTCGCCCAAATTGAAATGACCGCTGACAGCAAGCAAGCAGGCACTCGGCCGAGCCTGGGTCGTATAATCGTTCCCTAGCCCACGTGGCGTAGTGAAGTCTGTATCTGAGCGGCCGCCATATCCGATGGTTCTTGAGTTTTTCCAGAGTTGACGTACCAGCTGTGAAGTCGTGCTCCAATAAGTCTGCGTGGCGACGACAATGGCGTGGCCCAGCAGTCCGCAGAAGGCAGTGAGCGCTACTTGACTGTTGACTTCGATGATGGTCTGTTAGACTTGCAGGTCGAGTCGAGGGTGTGAAGTCTGAAGGGAGGCTCGAGGAAGCTGAGTGTACTCGTAGTGCGCGGGACAGCGAAGGTGCGTGTAATTGAGGTGATCAAGGTGAAAGGGTTGTTGTTATAGAAGTATGCGTGGAGAATATGAGGCAACTGGTCGATGAGAGGTGGATGTTGTGGAGAGAGATGCTTTGAGAAAGGAAAGAGCTTATGAAGTCGTTGTGGGCCGTGAAGTCGCAGCATGAAGCATGTGAACGAGGCGTGCACGTGCATGTGTATGAAACCAGTGAGCATGGCACTTCTGGCAACTGGCTCTCAGCATGACCTGTGCTTCTGACTGTCGTCCAGCGATCCCCTCTTTGAGATTGGCCCCGTTGGGTATTGCCCCCGTTGGGTCGCGCCCTATTCGGACATGGTGGGCGACTTTGGCATTGGACGTGATTGTTGCCTCTGCGGAAGCTGGCTCCACCAGCGTGACTTAGCTGGCCACGCCGCTGCTTGCATGAGCCTTACCATGGCAGTGTTGCATTTCCTGGAGCTTCGAGGACGAAGCAGATTTGCCCTCACCTACTGGCCATTTTCCTTCATCTCTCGTTCTCAGCGCTCAATTCTGCCATCAAACCACCTTTGTCCCTCTTCTGATCATCCTCTTCCAATTTTGACTTCACAAACTTGTCAAGCCACTTCGCCTTCTCCAGAGCCGCCGTCGTACAGTTCAGCACACTCAGACCATCCACAGGTGCACCGCCGTACTTGGCAATCTGGCACACCTCCCCAAAGCGATTGATGCTCACTACGATCTCTCCTTCCCGGCAATGCTCCTCGAGCAATGTTGTATCTTGCAGCATGACCTCTCCCCCTTCGTAGTAGCTTGTTGTAATGCAGAATGGCTGATGCTGCATCTGTAACTTGACCGGCTCCCTCTCTTGCAGGCTGAAGACTGTGACCTCCTCCCCGTGAATCTCGATATCCGGTCGGCGGAAGTGCATGAGCGCGGCCACAAGCGCAACACATGCGGCGTCTATGATGTTTCCGTCATGATCCAGAACGTGGATGTCAGCGCGAATGTGGAAGCACTTGGAGCCTGCGATGATGCAGAGGCTCTCCGTATCTAGTGCACCGCTTCGGCGGATCGTCTTTTCGAGAATACGTGAGAGGATTATCTCGGTTTGATCTTGTCTAATTGCCCGTCAGTCCATTCCCTGCTACCAATATCTTTCAAGCTCTTTCTTACCGGCCGACTTCAAACGCTGGACTCGCGATAGGACTCAGTTCGGTGGAAATGGTGAAGACACCGTCGAACTTTCGGTCTGCGTAGGGCGTGATGACTTCTGCTGAGATGGCGACCATGACCCTCGTCTTTCCTAGCCGTACATCGCATACGCCATATTCGTCGCCGAATGCCAGCTCAATGGGCCGGAACTGATCGAAGGCTCTGTTGTCGAGGCGGACGTTCTCCCGTAGAGCAGAGAGGAGAAATTCGCGCTCATTCTTCGATGGTTCGGCCTCTTGCGGCATGTTGGGCGGAATAAATAGCTTGATACTACCGCATTGTTGTGTGTTGGTCCTGTAACGAAAGGACGAAGTACCAAAGTTTGCATGTGAAGAGGATCGTCATTTAGCGCGACGGAGAACGCTCGCGCTAAAATCTGTAACAACCTGACCAACATTCGACCTTCATTCAACCACCAAAGCATCTTCGCACAGCACACCGACACATCCCCCTCCACAATGACAACCGCACACAGACCGACATTCGATCCTGCTCGAGGCAAAGAAGCTGCCCGTGGCGAGGCTTACCATCAACGCCTGCTGCCCGCCCACAAAACCCTCAAATACCGCCAGCAAAATCAGGGCACACCCGCAGAGCAAGCCAAGCGCGACCTCCGTGCCGAACTCCTTCGCGCCGAGGCGAAACACTACGCGAAAAAGGAAGGCCGCGAGATCGCAGACGAGGATGAGGACGGGTCATCAGCACCGAAACAACCTTTGCAACTGGAAGCGGGGGAGGAGAATGAAGCCGGTGGTGTAAAGCGGAAGATCGGATCGGTAGAGCCTGGACTGGATGGAGAACCGGAAGAGGATTACGAGGCGAAAAAGCGACGTGTACTGGAAGAGACGCGCGACATCGATGCCGAATCAGACGCATCATCTTCTTCGTCAGATTCAGAAGACGACGATGACGACGAGGAGGACGAAACCGCAGAACTCATGCGAGAACTGGCCAAGATCAAGGCTGAGCGTGCAGAGGCGGCGGCGAAAGCGGCGGCAGAGCAAGCGAAGAAAGACGAGGAGCAGCGGGAGAAAGACATTGCATTGGGAAATCCGCTATTGAATGATGGAAGGAGTAAAGACGGCGATTATGGAGTCAAGCGGAGATGGGATGACGATGTGGTATTCAAGAACCAGGGCCGAGGGACTGAGGAGCGAGGAAAGGAGAAGCGATTCGTGAACGATCTGTTGCGAAGTGACTTCCACCGAAGGTTTATGGACAAGTACGTGCGATAGATGTGGGGATGATGTGATGGCAACTATACTTTCGACCATCCTACACAGCCTAGTACCCTCTACATTTCCTTCCCATCACAAGGTCGCGTGAGTCGTGACAGTGTCCATTCGCTGTCCTGGAGGCTGTCCTGGAGGCTAAGCTGGAATGGAGTACGTTCTCACACGTGGGATCACACACGATTGACCAGTCCTCGGATAGACGGTTGAGGCTCATGCCGTACGTGCGCTGGCGTGGAAATCACGCCGGGCTCTGCTGGTAAAATCTTTAACATTGGCATGAAACCAAGAATGAGCTGAGACGACTATCAAAGGATGAGATGCATAGGGCAACAAGTCGGTCAAATTGGTTGGCCATACAGCTCCAGCACCACTTCGAATACTCCTAAGCCCTCCAACAATACAACGATGTGGACCCAAATCAAGGCAAAGCGAAAAAGTTGACACTCCTGCCGACCGCCCCATTTCTCGTCACCCTGTTCACGTCGGCGGCTTGCAGAACGATTGTCGGCCGAGGCCGTGCCGCTCTCGCCGCTCTCGCCGCTCTCGCCGCTCTCGCCGGTGCCGCCGCAGCAGCGTTCGCCCTCGCCTCCCTCTCCTGATTCTTCACCTGCGTCAGCGCCCGCCGAACAGCTTGCTCCGCTAGACCCGCGGTCGGATCAATACGCGCTTGCTCCGCATCCCACAGCGACCGGAAAGTCTCAATCATCGCCTCCAGGTTCTCCGAGTTGAAAGAAGCGGCAAGCGCGGTTGCGATGTCCTGCACCGAGTGTTCGTCTCGCCAGCCTTCCAAAAACGCAGCAGGATTGCGACGAACAACTCGGAATGCAAGCTTGGGCCTGCCATCTTCCATGGACCTGCGGTATAAAGTGTGTTGGCGGGTGCGCCAGCTCAAGCGGTCTTTGCGAGGTATCCTACTTGGTCCGGCGTAGCTGGACGCCTGACGCATCCAGGCGTAGCGTGGCCGGTTGGTGGGTTGCGGAGTTGGAGATGGGGGAAGCTCGTCTCTTGTTGCGGTCGTCAGCTTGGCTGGACGTCGAGGTGGTCTGGATGCAGGTCTCCGGGGTGGTGGTGTTGACATTTTGAGCGTGTTCCCGGGGATTGACAGGACTCGACCTCTGCACCGGTCCTGGTGGTCTCAGGGCCATGGTTATAATGGAAGCCGACGTGCCTCGAGGCTTTGTCGTTTGGGGACAAAGCCATGCGCCGGAAGGGAGTTTGACGTTCCTTTGTTGCATGTGTACGTTGTAGGTCGTCGAAAATAGATTTTTGCAGTAAAGATATTCGTGCATAAAGTATGCCGGCAGAGACGTTGTAAATGGTGGTCTGCTCGTGAGATGGCAGATAGATTCTCTTCGTTCATAGATTCTCTTCGTTCATAGATTCTCTTCGTTCATAGATTCTCATCATTCAAAGATTCCCTTCATTTGCTCATTCGTATTCCATCATGAGCCGACACCTCATCCGATGGTTCATGTTTCTAAGCCTGCCGAGCTGAACGCACCTTTGAACTTCCAGAATCCAAGGAACATCGGCAGTGGAACAACAATCCAAGCTATCGCTGCTTGGAAGATTAGTGACAATTTCAGCGATCCAGCTGGCTCCCCGCCGTAACCATTCGTGGACTGCAGTGCGTCCATGATTATGACAAATACAGCTCCCATAACTTGACCAGCTGTCCATGCAACCACACTCGACACCTCAGGAGAGACCGGAAATGTGGTGATGGCCAGAAGCTCGAGGGCCATGGGCAGCAGACTGAACGATGCAGCGCCCAAGAGTGCGAAGATGATGTAAGATCCAGCAGCGCTTCGAGTGCCGGGCATGAAGACTAAGATGGTGTAGAAGATGGCAATGAATGGCACCAGAAGCTTCAAAGTGAAGAGGTAGGCCTGAGTGCGATCTATGATGGGAGAGACCACGGCTGCCGTGCCTAAGCCAACGAAGATGAGCAGTGCACCTGCGATGCCAGCCTGGGTCTCCGAGAAGCCATAAGGTTCAAGAATTTGGTTCAGTAAGGTGGAAGTGGCGTTGAAGCAGGCGACAAAGACCGAGAACGGTAACAAAATGAGATAAAAGGATCCGTTGCGGACGAGGGAGTGGAATGATAATGATAAATCAAGCTTCTCGGCGGCAGCAGTGGCGGATGGTGGTGTGGGAGGTCTGGCGGAGATGAAGAAGGATGGAATAGCCGCTACGCTGGAAATGATGGCCGTGTACAAAACCATCGATGGCACTCCGGATGGATCTGTCGCCAGCAGAGGACCAATTAGCTGGCCGAGTGCACCACCCAGGGGATTGGCCAGAGAGGCTACCGCCGTCGCAGAGACTCTGCCGCTGTCACTGAACCACAGATTACTGTATCTTGTTGGAGCCGCTAGGACGAAGGGCTGAGCGAGACCGATGAGTATCTGGCCAAACATCACGGCGCCGAAATGGCCGTGCTTCCCAGATCGTGTCCCGGCATATCTGACCCAGTTGCCGACCAAGACCAACGCACTTGCAACGAGGATTGAGGTCTTCGGCCCATGGTGATTGAGCACCCAGATGACGGCGGGTGCCGCGATAGCAAAAGCGAGCAGGAACGCCGTGCTCAACCAATTGATGGCGGTCTCCGACACGTTGAAGAACTCAGCCGCCGTGGAGGAGAGCGCTGCGAACGTCAACCAGTCCCAGCTGACGATAATGTTGAGGAGTACAAGCTGAGCGAGACCAAACCACCGCTGTTTGTAGACGCGGAACTTCGGACCGGCTGGCACCTCAGGGGAATCGGGATGTTCAGGGTCGATGAGGGCCGTTTCGGTTCGGTCACTATCCCATCGTTGTACGGCATGGACATCCGTCTCGGATCCAGTCCTGCTGGTCAGGCCATCACGAGAGTGTAGTCGCTGCAAGCCGTGTCCGCGCGAGCTGCTCGCGCTGTGGTCTGCCATTATTGGGGCTCTCGATTGGGATATCGGTGATGCTGTACAGGCGCGGGAAGAGCCTGGCTGTTCTTGATCATGGAACGGAGTTTCTGCAGGAAGAGGCACATAGGCGTGCTTTCCTCTCATAACTGAGGAGGAGGATAGCAGGTTTGCTGCCCGCCGATCTAGTGAATACCCGGCCCCTGCGGTCGTCTGGTCCAGCAAGACATCCCTTGCTTCAGACGATCGTAGATTGTGGCTCGATACGCTGCGGCTTATGCTGGAGTTGCTTCCGATCGACTGAAGCTGTTCATAGTGCTGGCTGCGAGTTCCCCGCTTCCCTGGCCAGCCAGTGGGATATTGAGATAGATGTATTGTCGATGTATTGTGTTACAAGATGTCCCAAAGTGGCAGGACGTCTGGTTTAGGATAACTGCCCCGGTAAGCTAGGGATCCTGCCGGGCCGTCGCGCCGTCCGATTACAGATAAGGTTTCACGCCTCAGGTCCAGCCATGATGCATGCGCCGTGTGAATCTGGAAAGCTCCATCTATCACGACCGACTGTTCTCGACGAGGTGGCGTTGCATCGTTCAGTGGATGACCTCGATGACTTGGAGGACCTCATGATACAACTGCACTCCATTCCAAACACCCTCTAGCATCCTCTCGGGCGACATCGCCGAGATGCATCAGCAGTTCACAGGGAAATCTCGCCCCAAGCGTCAAGTCAACTTATCTGGTCGTTCCTCAAATCCATTTGCCTCAGCAGCCAGTTCAGCCAGTGGCGCTCAGAGCGCCGTCGCATCAGCACAGCAGGAACGCCTTCAACGCCAACAACAGCGAGATAGGCTACAGGCATCTTCCCGCATACAGAGGACATGGAGGGGTCACCATGCTCGACGGAAGACATTCGGGCTATGGCGAGAGATATGGGATCAGCAAGAGCAGCGAGCGAATGGTGGTTATGACACAGCAGACGAGTCTCTCCGACAGCTGAGGAGACTGCTGCTATTCTTCAGTCCGAAGAGTGAGCCTTCCGATGTCTCACGGCTCGCATGGTATGGCACGAGACAAGTAACGACCAGTGAGACGGTTACATGTTCGGGAGGACCATGGCCAAGAGCGTATTGCAGATTACAAGAAGCATGCATAGCGACGTTCAAGGCACGGAAAGAGGCGGATGCGGAGTCAGATCGGACGATATTAGGCATACTCGCATACGCTGCTAGGCAGACAACGTTTACGACGGAACAGGCGATCGACTATTATGAAGCTCTCACATCTGCGAAGGATCTCCCGATGGAACAGCTACAAGGTGCCCTTCTTGCGCCATTGGCCCAATCGAAGGAGGCATACGCCGGACTGGTGCTCCTCCTAGCGCGGCCACTGGATCCTGATATGCTTGGATTACTTCGAGCCGCAGTGGATCCTCAGTCATTATCGAATGCCGTTGCTGGACTTGGAACTCAAACATCACGCAGTACGCGCGACCGATTATGGATGCTGGGTAATATCATATGCCTAGCCGGACAGACTAACAATCTATCCTTCATGGCGGCGGTAGCCCGACTTCTCGGATCTCTCGCGGATGAAGTCGACTTTGAAGCGCAGCCTCTCGATTTGGACAACGCATCATACGATTGTGAAGTACTCTCAAAGATACCTACCGGATCTCCGCTCAACACTTTCCTCCATCAACAGATGACTTCACTTCTTGACAGGCATGCGATCCAGAATCTACTGTCTGGTAGTCGGATCCTCAACGGCGGTGATCATACTCAAATCCTTGCCGGATACGCCTTGACCTTGCTGAGATGCTTCCCTCGTCGAGCGGACGATACGCGAATGTGGTTACATCTCGGACCGAACAGTGCTGATTCCGTCTCACCGACAAGATATCTGTGGGAAGCAACGCAAAGGTCACAAATCTTCAGTGACATTCGGTCGAATTCGCGCAGCGTAGTGTCGATCTTGAAGACGTCGAAGCCAACATCACAGCAAAAGGATGACTGGACGATTATATTGGTGTTCTTGGAAATGTTCACATTTGATCTGAAGATCATGGACGATGAGGAGTTTATGGGTGATCATCCCGATGTGAAGAAGAATAGTGCTGTCCCTGTCGAGGATGTCGCAATTCTTGTCACCTTCCTCAAGAATCTCGGCTTCACGCTCTACTTTGATGCGGCCGAGCTCAACAATTCAAGCTCGGTACCCACACGAGACGACACTCCATCATCATTCTCACGTCGCTTCGGCACGACAAACGCGAACAACGTCACACCAGCAGAAGGCAAACCACTCACAGTAGGTGGACTGTCCGGCTTGACAATCGACTATCTCAAGGGACTGGTGACTGGTCTTCTCCGAGCTGTGTACGAACGTGATTCGCGGCGAAAGTTCCTCCCCAAAGATCACTGGCTCATGATCGACCGCTTCGACATGACCACATTCATCCCTGGGGTTGTCGCGGAGGAGGAATCGCGACATCAAGTGCAGGAACAAGATGACGAGGACAAAGATGAGGAGTCAGACGATGATACCGACCTCATCAATGACATCGGACGTGGAGGCAGCGGAGGCTATGCTCGAGCACGCCTCCTGCGATCACAAGAAGCACGAGCTCGAGCGCAGCGCAAAGCCAGTCGAAAGAGGTACCTCGAATCGGTGGCGCCGAGATTGGAGATCCTCCAAAACATGCCGTTCTTCATCCCATTTCATACACGAGTGCAGATTTTCCGACAGTTTGTTCATCTCGATCAAGAAAAGCGGCGACATGGATTTGTCGATCCAGACATGTGGCGGGAAAGGATGATGTTCCAACCCAACAGCATGCCCGCCTTGGCGAGACATCATGCTAAGATCAAGCGAACCCAGGAATTTCAAGACGCGTATGAGCAGTTCTACGAGCTTGGACCGGACTTGAAAGAGCCCATCCAGATCACATTCGTGGACCAATGGGACATGCCGGAAGCTGGCATCGACGGCGGTGGCGTCACAAAGGAGTTCCTCACCAGTGTCATCAGCCAGGCGTTTGACTCCAACGCCAACAACATGGAGCAATTCTTCGTCGAAAACGACCAACATCTTCTCCATCCCAACCCCACCGCCTTTGAAAGCCTCAAACACCGCCTCATCTCCGCCGGCCATCGCCCCGACTCGGATGAAGTCCGCACGCAAATCCGAGAACTCTATCGTCAATACGAATTCCTCGGCCGCATCATCGGCAAATGTCTCTACGAAGGCATCCTCGTCGATGTTTCCTTTGCCGGCTTCTTCCTCAAAAAATGGGCCCTCACCGGCGGCACGGGCAGCGCCCCCTCGGAATCCCACTACCGCGCCAACATCAACGACCTCCGCGAACTCGACGAATCCCTCTACAAAGGTCTCCTCCAAGTCAAATACGCGCCCGACGCCTCCGACCTCGGCATGACCTTTTCCGTCAACGACATCGTCACCTCCTCCACCACCGCGAAACCCCACGTCCTCGAAGTCGACCTCATCCCCAACGGCGCCGACACTCCCGTCACCAACGAAAACCGCCTCCTCTACATCAACGCCCTCTCCCGCTACCGCCTCCAGACGCAATCCACCGCCCAAACCCGCGCCTTCCTCCGCGGCCTCGCGGATATGATCCAACCCTCCTGGCTCAGCATGTTCAACCAATCCGAACTCCAAACCCTCATCGGCGGCGCCTCGGCCGCGGGCATCGACGTCCAAGACCTCCGCCGCAACACCCTCTACGGCGGGACCTACGTCCTCGGCACCGACGGCCAGGAACACCCGTCCATCCGACACTTCTGGTCGGTGATGGAGACCCTGCCGGACGAGGATCGGAGGAAAGTGTTGAAGTTCGTGACGAGTACCCCGAGGGGTCCGCTGTTGGGCTTCGCGCATTTGAACCCGAGGTTCAGTATCCGGGACAGTGGACGCGATGAGAATCGGTTCCCGACGACGAGTACGTGCGTGAACCTGTTGAAGTTGCCGATGTATGGGAGTGAGGAACGGTTGCGGAGGATGTTGCTCGCGGCGGTGAATAGCGGGGCGGGGTTCGATCTTTCGTAGTGGGGGGGGGGGGAGTCAAGAGGGAAGGGTCGGCTGGGATGGTGGGAGGAGGATGTTGTATAGCGAGGGTGTGGGGCGGGGCGGGGGCAGGAGGATGGGATGGGATGGGAGAGGGGCAAACGGGAAAGTCTCGCAGAAGGACGGATGGAATCAGTAGGAACGTTAGTAGCCGGGCAGACAGCTGGAGCTTCTTCAACGGATCATTCCCCCCTGTCGACCTTTATGTCATGCTTTTCTCGCCTCGAATTGACGACCCGTCGTTGATACTCTTCGCCAGCGCTGATGGGAAAACGACCCTGTCAGTCCGCCATAAGGGATGCATACAGTCCAATGGCTGGTGGGATACAACAACGACGGTGAAATGTCCGTCTGTCTGCACTCGACAACAAAAATAATCGGTGATGACAATATGTATGATTCGTTGTTGAACGACTCCTTCCATCTGTTCATCCCATGCCATGCCATCCCATCCCATCCCATCCCATCCCATCCCATCCCATCCCATCCCATCCATGGAAAAACATCCGGGTATATCCCAATCCAATCCAATCCAATCCAATCCAATCCAATCCAATCCAATCCCCCCCCCCCCCCAACCAAAATCTCATCATACATCTACAACACATTTGCACTCGGCTCTCTCCCCCCCCCCCCAAAAAATATTCATACACGTCCCATCGTTTCCCCTGCACGCACGCACCACCACCTCCGCCTCCGCCTCCTTGACCCCCATGCTCATCATCATCGTCATCATGCTCATCATCATCATCGTCATCATCATCATCTCAAGACCTCACCCCCTCCGCCTCCCGCCTCTGCGATCCATGTCCACCTTGTCTGTTCCGCGCACTCGCCCCTCCCGCCCTCGCCCTCATCACCTCCGCATTCCTCGCCATGAAACTCTCCCCCAAACTCCCACTGACCACGTTCCTCACACTCGACCTCCCTCCTCCCCCACCAGCGCCGTCATACCGACTCCCGTAAATCTCCTCCGCCACGACCTTCCCCTCCGCTCGCGCGTAGTCCGGGCCGCGATACACGGGGTCCATGTTCGCCGAGGGACGTCGGAAGCCCGGGTGCGTGGGTTGGCGGGAGGCGGAGGGGGAGGGAATGCTGGAGGGGAGGTCTTCGACGGGTTCGGCCGGGGAGCCGGGAGAGGTGGTGGTGGTGATGATGTCCGGGGAGGAGGGGGAAGAGGAGGAGGAGGAGGAGGAGGAGGAGGTTTTGATGGGGGTGGGGTCGACGCGGCCGGTCAGGGTGGGTTCGTCGGGGTCGGAGAATGCTTCGGCGGGGGATTGGGGTCGGGTTTCGTCTTCGTCCTCGTCCTCGAGGTCGAAGAGGTCGCCGTCGGGGTCGAGTTTGGTTCGAGGAGGTTCTGGGGTTGGTGTAGGCGTGGTGGAGTTGGGTCTGACTGCTGGGGTCGCTGGTTCGGGCTGTTTTGATGGTGTCGAGTCGGGTTTGGCAGGCTGCTTTGTACCCTTGAGCTGTGGCGTATGATCGGCAGCTGGCCGTACTTCTGCTGGAGGTGCGGCCTCTTCCTTTACACCGTTCAATCCACTCGTGTTCTGTGCGTTGATCGATGCCCCCTTCTCCTTCTCTCTCCTGGACGACGATGAAGATCGTGTCCGCGAATGAGAAGGCGCCTGATTGTTGTTCAGCAACGACGACGGCACGTTGTCCGACGGCTTCACAATGGAATCTCCGACCGCCAAGGAAACCCGTTTTCGCTTCGACCGGCTGGTACCAGAAGGTGACTTCAACGCCGAAGCCAGTCGCCCGTCCGCCGACGATCCCGAGGACGAGGTCCGATGAGCGAGCTGTAGATGTACCGGTCGCTTCAATTTCGCCTGCACCGTCGGATCCGAGTTCGCCCGTTGCAACGCGTCCTCCTCTCCACCATCTTCTCGGGGAGGACCTGCCGCGGGTGGTGCTGAACCTGCACGACCTGGTGGTGCTTGTGGTTTGTCTTCCCCCTTCCCTTCCGCCTGTTCTCCCAGCGCGGGTAGGAACGTCGGCGTGAAGACTCCCAAGAACTCCTTTTCCCGCTCGTCGCTGGCTCTCCGATTGACCAAGCCCGCCGCCGACTTGGCCTGCAACACGGTGGATCCATCCTCCTCGTCCACCGCCGAGATGGCCAACGGTTGACCGATC
Source organism: Zymoseptoria crescenta (assembly GCA_026122155.1). Lineage (NCBI taxonomy): Eukaryota > Fungi > Ascomycota > Dothideomycetes > Mycosphaerellales > Mycosphaerellaceae > Zymoseptoria > Zymoseptoria crescenta. The sequence continues at coordinate 271,425 of JALRMM010000003.1, forward strand.
TGCCGTCGGCTCCATCCATTCGACAACAGCGCATCCACCACATCTTGCGGTTGTCCACGGATTTGCGGCGAATTCGAAGGATCTCGGACCGTCGAGTCGGATGAGGTCCTCCTCGCCTTCCCCGCAGTCGGTTCTCTTTCCCTCTCGCTCCCGCCCTGCTTGTACTGCACTCTCAAGTCCCGTTCATACGTCTTGTAATCGCGCTCCTTGGCGGCGATGTACTTGTGGATGGAATCGTCGAGTTGTTTTCGTTTCTGCTCGAGGAGGTCGAGGTATTCCTGCGGCAGAGCGGCTTCGGCCAGGGATCTGCGGAAGGATTGTCGTCGGGTCGTGGCGTCCCCTCGACCGGAGGGCTCGGCCATCAGTCGGGTGCGGTGGTGGGGGGTGCTTTCGTTGAGAGGATGGTCGGGATCGGGATCAAGCTAGCGGTGTGAGGTTGAGTGGTGGTGGGGTGCGCGGTGGGGTGTGAAGGAGATGGACCGTGACGAAGCATCCGACCGCGGGTTGATGTATGGAATGAGGAGGATCGCCGTGGATGGATGGATGGATGGATGGATGGAATGAGGTCGACAGTAGCGTAGCGTAGCGTGAACCGGGCGTCTCGTCGGTGGTTGACTATAGAATGGGTCGGATATAAGGTAGAACTCACCAATAATCGAGACAACAATCCGGCCAACTTCCCCGGACGAATCAACCCCGTCCCGTGCCTGAGGTAAGGTAGTTGGTTCTACTGTCCAAGTGATAATCGTGCAGTCCATCAATAATGCTCGATGTGATGATGAATGATGATGAGGGAGAGTGGGAATGCGATGCGGCTTCACATCGGGACAGAATCCTCCCTCGTCTTCTTCACCAGGACCAGGACCAGGACCAGGACCAGGACAAGGGACAAGGGAAGGGGAGCAATGCCGGTAGTTCTACCGGTCAACATCCATCAGCTTCCTTTCCTTCTGCTCACTTTCTAGCTGACTGCCTATTCGAGCTTGGTCCATTCCCCCCGAGCATTTCCGATCGGGATCATGTGAACACTCACGGCATTCTACTGGTACATACAATCATTGAAATGTCTCTCTGCATCTCTGCATCTCTGCATCTTCTTGCATCTTCTTGCATCTCCCACAACCGACGTGTCGTTCATCCCCACTTCCAGACTTCCCTCCCACTTCCACGACACCACCCTCACTCGGCACTTCCACCCTGACCCCACCCAGCCAATCTTCACCCCCGGCGTCTACCTACAGTATCGCGCGCATACACCCACCGGTCACCTGAGCACACGAACGCACGCCTCACTTTTCCCCGAAAACCTTACTCATTACACAAATACAGTAGCATACTGGATACAACCGTCTCATCGTCACCCATCACGTTCCCAATCTCCCCAGTGCATACATCCCCCAATCGACGCATCGATTGCATGCAGGCAAAACAAGCCAGCAAGCCCACTCTGCATTGCATCAACGGCAGCGGCAGCGGCAGCATCAACAGCAGCAGCAGCACCACCACAGCAGAACGGCAAATGTGGAGAAACAGAATCACATGCCCGAACCAAAGTCCCATCTGTAAGCAAGCATGCACGCATGCGTTGTTCGTCCGTGGGGTGTGTGTGGTGTGGTTGGTGGGTGGGCGCGGTGCCTTGGTACCCAGTCCTCGTACCTGTGGCTAAGCGAGTCGAAAAAAAAAAAGGCGCAGTGAAAGCGCAGTGAAGAGATGGGTCGCAATACAGGTACGACCCCAGCCATCCATTGTTCGGTTTCCCATTCCCCCGCCGCGAAGAAAAGGGCAAGGAGGTTCCTCGCGCCTTGTGTTGTTGACGAGACCGGTCCCCCCAAAAACTCCGTCGTGTGCAGATATATGGTCGTGTCCGTGATCGACAGCGAAAAGTCTCAAGAGTCAGTCTCAACACTGCACGTCAGCAAACAACAACAACAACAACGACGACGACGACGGCATATGACAGATGATCCTTCGGCACATTTTTCCCATCCATCACGCACCCACCCACCCACCACAGGAATCCCATTCGCTTCACATCATCTGGTGTCGAGAGTCGAACTGCCGGGGAAGCAGAGTCGCATGACCATCCATCCCCCCTCCTCCGCCGCCGCAAAGGAACCAAATTCCCGATGCGATGGCATCGCTTACGATGAAAGGAGGAGGGTGGGGAAACTGTTGTGTTGTGGAACTCCTCCCATTCGATCGGTGTCGAGTCCGCTCGCTCGGTGGCGCGGGAGACACAGAGAGAGAGAGAGCTCGTCGATAAGGTACCTTAAGATAAAGCGGAGAGGGGGGGGGGGGGGGGGGGGGGGGGGGGGGGGGGGGGGGGGGGGGGGGGGGGGGGGGGGGGGGGGGGGGGGGGGGCGCCCGCTTCACTCACCGGTCTTTTATCTTTCTATTTATAACAACCCGCACCACCCCCCCCCCCCCCCCCCCCCCCCCACGAAACACATCACGCCTTGCCCGTTCGATGTTCACACGACGTGGGTCGGATTTTGTTTGCCTTCTTCGTTCAGTCAGCAAATGGTATCGGTCATTTCTTCGTTCGTTTCTCAACATCACGGCACCGGTTCGTGATGATAACCTGCGCACTTTTGATGCCGGACGTTGTGGGTCGCGAGGGTCACAGTTTAGGCGTCGGGTGGGAAAGAGGTGAGGTTGCTGGTGGTTGAGGTACTACATTACAGACTTTGTGTGAAGAGCATGGGGATGGCGGAGGGGATCCGTCCGATGTTTGTTTGCCTGTAACTCGTCGTCGCCTTACTACCGCAACGTTCCACTGTTCTGCGATCTTTGAACCCGTCAACGTCCCTTTTCACTCCCATCTCGTCCATCACTGACACGACCCCTCTTTACCCCATCTTCTTCACCTGCCCGCCCCGTCCTCCACCACCACCCTCCTCACCAGCACCACCCTACCTCGTCCCCCTCCTCGCCAAACTCTCCCTCCTCTCCTCCCCCTCCCCAACATCATAAGTACTCTCCAACATGAACGGACTCTTCGCCCGGATCCCCTGCCCCTTGACCAACAACACCACCGGCACAGCACTCAACGCCAACCCCACGAACCCCACCAGACTCGACGCCCACGCCGTCCCCAACCTCCCGTACAGCGCCGGCGTGGCGAGCGGCAAAAACGCCCCGAAGACGTTGCGACCCATCGACGCCGCGGAGAGGGCGGACCCCGCGTACTTCTCGTACGCGTCCGCGAGGTAGTTGACCACGCTGAGGTAGATGGAGTACACCCCGACGCCGACGCACCCGAGCCCGAGGGTCGGGACGATCCAAGGGATGTCCGCGCGGGCCGTCCAGCCGAACCAGAGCATGCCCGCGGAGAAGACGAGGGAGCCCGGGACGGCGGTGTAGAGGCGCGCTTCGGGGATGGGTTTGCCCGGTCGTTCGGCGTTGCGGAGCGCCGAGCGGAGGTAGAGGGCGTCTTGGAGGGGGTTGAGAGCCGCGGCGAGGAGGGCGCCGATGGAGAGGGCGAGTTGGACGAGGGTCGCTTGGAAGGTGGAGAAGGCGTAGGTCGAGGAGAAGACGAGGGGCACCGAGGATTGGAAGAGGAAGAGGATGCCCCAGGCGAAGGAGACCCAGAGGGTGAAGGCTATGACGACGAATTCGGACTGAGGAGGAGGAGGAGGGGAGAGGGTCAGCGCGTGTTCGTGTATGTGTGGACGGGGGGCCGAGCGTGGAGGCGTGTTGCTGTGCGTGATGATGACGGGAAACATACCGTCAGCATCTTCGTCGGGCGGAGAAAGGAGGTTTGGAGGGCGGCGAGGAGGCCGGGGGAGGATTGTTCGAGGGGGGAGGTGACGTTCTCAATGCCCGCTTTGCGGAGTCGTCGGGCGCGCTTCATGAGGAGGACGTCGCCGCGGGTCTCGGTCAAGATGAGGTAGAAGATGGGTAGCAGACCTCCGTCGACGATCAATTGGATCCAGTAGATCCAACGCCACGAGAGGGAGGTCATGATGGCACCGCCGATGAAGGGGCCGAGTGCGATGCCGACGACTCCGGAGAGGGCGAAGATGGACATGGGCAAGCTGCGGGCACGATCACCGCGCCAGATGTCGGTGATGGTCCCGCCGACGATGTTGATTGCCACGGAAGAGGCGCCGCCGGCGAAGAAGCGGGTGACGAGGATGGTGGCGAAGTTGGTCGCGAGAGCTGATGGGAGCAGGAAGAGGAGGAAGATGATGTAGGAGGCAAAGTAACCCGGCATGCGGCCTGTGTTCTCGGTCAAGGGCACGAAGACGAGAGGGGCGATGGCAGCGCCCATGTTCCACGTTACGAGGCCGAAGGAGATGAAGGGAAAGTTGGTTTCGTCGATGGACCAGAGGGCTTTCATTTGGGGGGTCGCCACGCCGTATGCTCCAGCTGGGAGGCCGAGGAGGACGGAGCTGGGATCGAGTCAGCGGTGGGGAAGACAAACGGCATCATGAGGATGACTTACATGAAGCATGTGGTGATCGTGACCAGCCACTTGCGTTTGTTAGACCAGTTGAAGGGATTCTCGACATCAGCTGGTCCTTCCCAATCGACAAAATACTTGTCTCCACGCCCAGCTTCGTGAGATTCGCGAGACTGGTGATGCTCATAGGCACCATGCTGGGCTGTGTGACCGAGGGGATCGGGTGCTGAAAGCCTTAGCCGAGCTCTTGTTGTGTTTCGGAATGCGCGACGTACCGATACCAATGTGTCTGGGTGTTGTGTGCCCGTGTTCATTGTGCTCGTCCTTTTCCTTGTCGTCCGTAATGGCCGAGCAGGTTGCAGAGATGGTGCGTTCCATGGTTAGTCTTGTCCTGTATCGTAGTCAAGTGAGGTTGGTAGAGTGATGAAGAAAATGGAGAATAGAAAGAAGCAGGAAGTCGAGATCGGCCATGACAGAGCGACAAGACGTGACATCAAGCCTGTCAAAGGGTGTCCACTCCCCGCTCGGCCAACTCGTCGTCGATTCCATTCTCGCGGACGTCGAATCGCCCATCGCGGATTCTAGACGACAGTGCGATCGATCATAGGCTCCATTCGACGGAGCAATAGCAGGAGAGGCAAGTCTTGCCTGGGATCCAGTGGTTCTCCTCTGGTACGACTGACGATGTCCCGATCGAGAGAGTCCAGCTCATATGTCGATGGGACCGGACATTGCCTAGACATGGCCTAAGAAACTTAGTGCGGCATCGAGACGATGAGCACTGGACTCAGGTCGTCACAGGAAGTTGATTGTGTCGAAGCCGGAAGACCCCTTGGACGTCGTTGACAGCTGACAAGCTTGCGGCAGATCGGCTGCGGGCCGAAGAGTCTTCGGATTCGGTATTCTAAAGCATGTCGGAAGATGCTTGCCGCAATGCCGATGCCCCTCCGTGCCCTCCTTGCTCCTCCACCTCCTCCGGATCAGCGCCACACACAGCCTCACATGTTGACAAACTTCGCGTTACCCCAGACACCTTCTCGACGTCTCACGCTCACTCTGGACAACATCACGACATCATCCCATCCCACCCATCAAACATGTCCGCCGAGGCAGAGGCAGTCACCAACGGCGTCGGACCTTCAAACGGAACCTCGCCAACACCCAAACCTGGCACACCAACCAGTAAGTCTGGCTGGGATGGCAAGTTGAGGGTGAACAAGCAAGCCACCTTGGTGAACCCCGAAGCGCTCAGCGATCCGGATTACTCGGACGAGGATGCACCTCCGGTCGATCAAATCGATGCAGACGAAGATTTACTGGAAGGAGAGGATCCCAACGTCGAGGCAAGTCCGTCCAAACAATGCATTAAACAGGCTAACCAATCTTCCACAGGAAATCGATGTGCAGCACTCCCGTGTCTCGTCCATGGCCTCACTGCGTCTCGAACGATTCAAGAAACTGCAACGAATCTGCCTCCGCCAAAACCAAATCCAACGAATCGAGCTGCCAGATACATGTGCATCGACATTACAAGAGTTGGAGCTATATGACAACCTCTTGAAGCATATCGAAGGATTGGAAGCGTTCACAGAGCTCACAACACTCGATCTCAGCTACAACAAGCTGAAGCACATCAAACGGGTGGAAACGTTGAAGAAGCTGCACCACATATACTTCGTGCAGAACCGCATCTCCAAAATTGAGAACCTGGAAGAGTTGACAAACCTGACGTACCTGGAGCTGGGTGCAAACAGGATCCGCGAGATTGAAGGAATCGAAACACTCACAAAGCTGGAGTCGCTGTGGCTGGGACAGAACAAGATCACGGAACTGAAAGGTCTGCGCACTCTAACCAATCTACGGACCCTGAGCATTCAGGCCAATCGTCTTACCTCGCTGGAAGGTATCGAGACAATACCGCAACTCACAGAGCTGTACGTCAGCGACAACAAGATCACATCTCTCGAGCCTCTCAAGAACAACACCAAGCTTGAGATCCTCGACTTCCAAACCAATCCCATCAAAGATCTAAAGGGACTTGAGGGACTGAAGGATTTGGAGAATGTATGGGCGTCAAACTGTCAGATCGACAGCTTTCAGGAGGTTGAACGGGTGCTGAAGGACAAGGAGAAATTGGAAGAGGTGTACTTCGAAGGCAACCCCATTCAACGACAGAACCCCGTTTTGTACCGCAACAAGGTCCGATTGGCGCTGCCACAGATCACGAAGATTGATGCTGGTAAGTCGTACTTGCCCCTGGACGAACTCAGTGACTGACGTCTCGCAGCTTATGTCAAAGTAACATGATCGTTGCAATTCGATGTGCAACGATTATCATGCATGGGAATGAGGAGTTTAAAGCATTGCAGCGGAAGGCGCTCAAGATACCAGTGATTGAAATGGCTTAGGGTCCAGGCATTGAAGCGGAGCAAAGTGCTGCTGCAGGCGTTCAGTATTCTACTTTCGACTGAGTGGTGCCAGGTATTGCATGGGCTGCATGAATTCATGAAGCTGGACGGACCAGGAACCGCTGCAAATAATGACCCTCTGCGACCATGACCGGTCCACGCTCTGAGTAAGTTGACGTCTAGTACTGTGGTCCATGCATTTCCAGACAAATCGAATACCCCTTCTCATGCATCACGGCATCTTCACCTCCATCACCACGGATCCGCCTTTGGCCCCGGCACAATCGCCTCTCTCGTCCCCTCAGCACCATCTCTCTCATCTCGCCGCGGATCGCCACTGCTCCCCTTCTTCCCGCCCTTGCCAACCCTTCCCCTTGCCCTCCTGAATCCGAACCTCGCAATAGCATAAATCAATCCCATCCCCGCCCCACCCACAATCCCCGTCGGCGCAATCACAAACGCTGCGCCACTCATGATCGATCCAATCGCGGTCCCACTAACGGCGGCGACGAGCGCTCCAGCGGCGGCGTACTTGGCGTACCGGTAGAGCCGCCAGAAGACGAAGATGGCAATGTACCGGACGCTACGGAGGAAGGCCCGTGTGCGGAGTTGAGTTGGTTGGGGTCCGGATTTGGGGTCGAGGAGGAAGTTTAGGGAGTCTTTTGCTTTTGCTAGGCGGTGTTGTGAAGGTCCAGGTCCTGCCGCGGGCTCGAGTGCAGTTTCTCCCATATTGAAGGAGTATAATCCACTGATGTTGTTCAGCAAATGCATCTCCCAAGTTTTAAAAACATGTGACGTCCCGATGCAAAGACTTTTGACTTCAGATCTTTCCGCCCCGGATTAAGCTCACCGGCCCTCCCGTTCCGTCGATGAGCTTAACTCACCACTACGGCCGACCACATCTCCCTCCTTTCACAAACTCCAACATCCAACCTCACATTCTGACCTCGTCCCTACGTCCACTCCAACCCACGACCTCAACCAAATCCCATCCACAACTCCTCCCGATCGCCAATCCCATCACGCACAACGACTTATTTCAGCTTCGCTCCCTCCAAGGAGCCGATGTCACATCGTGCGACGCCATCCCTACGCTTTGAGTTCGCGCCATCCTTGAGGAAAGTGCGGAAGTGCTTGCAGTGGTGTGGGCGCGAAGGTGGTACGTTGCGCGTCCATTGGAGCGCGTGTGATATTGGTATGTCAAGTACCATGCATGCTCGGATGATTTTGGGGGAGGTTTCGATCTCCTGGCCGGAGTGAGAGGTGCTAAAGAGCATACACCTGCTCCTGCGATCCTCGCGATGGGCGCGTCGACAAGGTCTGGGTCCTGCGCGGTGCCGCGGATGTCAAGGGAATGAGTATGCAGGTCCTGCTTTCGATCTCAAGGGCCGCTGGGGCATTGGACTGGTCATGGGTAGGTGAACGGTCTGGTTTTCTTGATCCTCATTTTGCTTTCGTTCCCGTTTCCGTTGCTAGGCAACTCCAATGCGACCATCCACGATGTCTTGTCCTACTTTGGCATGCTTGTCTGTTCTCCTGCTACGCAATTTCAGCCCATTGAAGCAGCATCTCGATTCGCAACGACGACTTCCTCTGCGAAACACGGCGAAGTTGCTGGAGACGACGTCCATACAGATCAAGTGCCTCTCCATAATCTCGAGCAGCCTCTCCACCAATGACTTCATGACGAATAGATCAGCGACAATCGCGATCCGAGATCGAGCCATCGCTGGCACTTCGCGGTACATCACACCTATCCTTCTCCGTCGTTGCATGCTGACTTGGCCAGGTACACAAGAAGCTAGATTGGCTACGGCTCACAAGAGATATGATCATCGGTCCTGCCGCCGTCAGGCAAAGCAGACTTCAAGTACGTTTTGGCTCGATCAGGCACAAATAGTCCACTGACAGCAATCCACGCAGATGCTTTTGAGTCTCCGCGGGACTCGAATACACGACGCTGTATTGTTGCTTGACAAGTCAATAACCAACGAATGAACCGTCCCCGGCTACTACATCTCTCATCGACCCAGAGCATATCACAATGTACTGTCTGCTTTCTTGAGTGCTGCAAGTGAACTGACCTCCCAGAGGCGAGCATACTCATTCCTGGACGGCAAGAACAACTTCGTCATCACTTTTCAGTTCGAGCATCACAGCCTCCGGCATCTCTTCGACAGGTATATGCCGCTTATCACCGAATAGCTCTGCCTTGCTCATAGCATACCCGGTCAATGTCTGAGGCTACACAGATGACGAACATCAGTAGTGACAGTTCTGGTGTGTCGTTGCACCCACTCACCTTCAGGCGAATCCGATACTCATGTCCGACTTTCAAACTCCGCACAGGATCCGCGAGTGGGCTCATATCGTCAAGCGTCTGCCTTGTCTGCAGCGCTGTGGAGGCATGCAGCTCATCGACACCGTGTGCGTAAACATAGTCGCGAGGCTCGCATGTTCCTTCTTCCAGGCTGTACTCAAGCAGGGTCGAGGTCGTCAGGTCGAAGAACTATACACCATCAGCGGAATGACACCGTCAATAGGCAGGCGTTCCGTACCTCAAAGTGTCCCATGCGAAAGGCGTCCTCGAGAATCGTGCCACCATCAGTCTCGCCGCGCAGTTCGACGGTCAGTGTCGATGGCGAGACGAGAGTCGTTTTTACGACCAGCTCAGGTTTTTCGGAGATGTGCGCTGATCGTCGATAGGTATCGTGGGTGAGCGAGAAGGACACCTTGACTTCGGCTTCTGTTCTTTTGTTAGTCGCTCGCGGCATTCTTGCGGGATTGGTATTCGACATACTGGTCGACATGGCGGGTTGGTGGTCTGCTAGTCAGGACAAGCTGCGTTCCAAACCGAGGTGTTTGCAACAGCGATTGTGTGTAAGTGCTGAAGATTGTCGAGTTTGTTGTTTGCGCAGAGCAGAGACGTTCGACTGATGATGAGGCGCAGTAGAATCTAGGTGCGAGCTCAGCTTTCAGCCCTCGTCTCCACCTCTTCCTCTCATGCACTCACACAACAACCTGAAACACGACGCAGCCACCTGTGCTCTCCGAAGTGATCCTGGGAAGGATGGTGCTCTGGATCCTTCTCTACTGAGCCACCACCAACAGATCCGCTTCTGGCAGGATTCACATGCGATGGCTTCCTACCAGCGGACTCGAATCCCTCATATCTATTCTTGTCCTATGATGCGTGTCAATCTTTTCGCCAAAAAGGATCAATGTCTCATCAGGATCGTCCACAATGCCTGTCGACAACGCCATGCGAACACCGGAATAGACTCTGGCAGTAGGCTTTTGAGGCTGCTAGGTTGAAATAGAGCCAACCTGCATTCTTCGAAACCGCAGTGAATCCTTCACATCAGAGGTTCCATCAGGACTGGACACATATAAGTCATTGTGAACGGCCTGTCTGTTGCTACTGATTCGTATAATGACAAGCTATTCACATCACACAAAGTCAACATGAAGTGGTCTCGTATTGCATCCCTTGTCGCTTTGGTAGCTGCTTCAGCAGCATCGCCGGTACCCCAGGACTCCCAGACCGAGGCGGCCCCGACGGAGACCTCGCTGCCAAAAGAGACCCAAAGTCAAGACCCTCCTCCGACTCAGGCCCCGGAAGAGACCGCAACGTCTTTCCCGACCTTCACCTTTGATCCTCTGCCTGCGGCCGCATCTCCATTCCCGGCAGGTCCTACGACCAATGAATTCCAGTACGAGCACTACGATGAAGCCAGTCAGGAGGATAAGGATAAGAGGCTCATAATCCATAACGCCTTTGCGGCCGACTGGGCAGAGACGATGCAGAAAGGGATCGAGGTAAGTCAATCAAGTCGCATCTGCACTTTGGCACTTTCTGACAGCACCAGTCCGTGGCCGACACCAACGACGATACCTTTGATCGATGGTTCCCTCCAGAGGTCGTCAAGGCCGACGGCTCTCGCATCGATGCTCGTGGCTACGTCTCTGGTGTCTGGAGGCAGATGTTCCAGCCCGATCAGACCACACCCACTCCCAAGACTGTGATCTCGACCTTCATCAACGACAAGGATGACTACGGCGGCGGCGGTAAGGGTCTGTGTGAAGCGAAAACATTCGCCTACTTCACACAAGCGACCGGACGCTTCCACGTGTGCGAGCGAGGATTGAAATTGCCGCCGAAAGCCAGCGATATCAAGTGCGAGGACCTGGGAAAAAAGGTCAGAGCCATTCCAGCATCGGATCCTATCGTTCGACTCATCGACACGATGGCCTCTCGTAGGCCCAGGAGTATGACTGACATGATGAGATAGGTCTCGACCAAGATGCGAGCTCTGACCGGCACGCTGGTTCACGAATTCCATCACTCCGACTTTGGCGACAATGCGCCCAACTCGGTCGGCCATATTACAGACGTCCTCCCCGCGATCGGACCTAGCAATTGCTTCCGTTTGCGAAAGGCGCCGACCGAGTCCAATAATCAGAAGACTTTTCGCAACGCGGATAGCTACCGGTGGCTCGCTGTCAATGCGTACTACAATAGCAAGTGCGGGTTCAAGTTTGAAGTAAGCACTCAGTCCTTCAACCACTTGGCCTCTTGAGCATCCTGGCTAACGTTGTCGTACTGTAGGATCCGGAGATCGAGGCGGAGGAGGCAGACGACTTCGAGGAAAGCATGGCCGAGCTGATGGCGTCTCCCGAGTATGATCCCGAGCTGACCAGTGGCGCCCTTGCGGGAGTTTGAGAACGTCACTGTGTGGCGGAAACCCGAGCAAGCAGTCCGTATTTCGTGGCTCTCGACCCTTGTCGTCCCCGATGCCAGAGAATCTGCCACAGCTCAAGACCATGCTTTGGAGCCATATATGATGCAAAGTCCCAACTCGTAGTCGAATCTGAATGAACCACGAGATTCTGTCGCTGTCTCTCATCCGTGATACCCAGGTAAAGCTCCGATCGCGGTCTCAAACTGGGCGATGTATTTGTGATCTCCACCTCTGAACTCCCGCATCAGACTGGCGAATCCGTTTAGTAGTTCCCGGACTTTCGTCTCGACCACAGTATGGGGACTGGATATGACATCGGACTCCACGGGAATCACCATATCCAAATGCAGGCCGGAGCAACTATTCATCGCCGTGATGACGCCCATTGCGACGTCGTAGATCTTCTCCACCAGTCCGACGCCGTGCACTTCCATGGCGGACAGGCTGTATACGTTGCAACTCGACATCAGGATCAAGCCGATCCTACAGGCGAAGTCATAGCGCAGTTCTGCGTGCTCAGAGTTCTCCCTCAGCATTCCATGAGTCAGACAAAGCTGCCAAAGTCGTCCGAGGAGCCATAGCTGTGTCACGGAGATGTCGATTTGCTGGCTTTCGAGCAGTTGGGCCATTGGAAGCGGTTCCACGGAGGGTGCGAATAGAATGTTGCCCGTTAAACATGCGTCCCGCACTCGATGCTGTGCACGGAACATCTGCAAAGCTCGCCTTCGGTCGAAGGTCTCGCACGCTCCATCACTAAATCTACAGTACCCGTTCCAGCAGTCCATCACACTCTCATCGATAGCGTCGAAAGTGTCCATGAGGTAGAGCAAAGCCGTCATTCCCACTGCATCCGCTCGGTCTTGGTAGATAAGGGATGAAATATACTCGTTGGTAGCGCTGGGGTCGAACGCTTGCATAAAGCGAGCCGTGATGCCAGGGCGACCTCTAAAGCTGATGGAGTGCGATTGCTGGAGAGCATAGGCCCTTTCCGTAACGGAGAGAACCAAATAAGTCCTCAGCCACTGCTCCCTCAGCTCGCGTGTTAGACTAACGTATGATTGAGGTAGATGCATGCCCAGCGAGTAGGCAAGGTCTACTGCTTCTCGCAGCCTATGTCGAGCAGCTTTGTGTTTGTGGCTGCCGAAGAGGCATGCAAAGAGGAAGAAGCTGGCCAAAACCATCTCTACCGTGGGATCCTCGCCGAAGTCCGGCGCCATGCGCATTCGAACGCACTCCTCCATTAGCATTCGAGCTTGGACGGCCCGAGAGGCTGTTGTAGCTCTTTCGTGTATCTGGACGGGTTGCGTCATAGCAAATGCACACAGTCCGAGCAGCATAGCGCCATATTGTGGATCCGTTCGATGCTTCCGCAATAGCATCTCGCAATACATGTTCCCCCGGTTGAGTATTGGTATGGTCGGGTGAAGCCTTTTGAAATACACATCGATCCAGGGGAGTAGGTTGTGCTCGTTCACCCGGCTCGGCCAGACGTCCGCTACTTCGGAAGGTATCTCATTCTGAGGTAACGCTCCGAACGTATCGAAGAGCGACGAGTTGGGGGAGTCGAGCGGCATGCTGGGGAAGTACATTTCGCTGTGACTCGGACTAGCGGCGAGATTTTGACTGACGTGAGATGATACCACATCACGGAACTCGACTTCACCCGAAGTTGGCGTTGTCCCGGGTGGCCACTGTGCAGGCTCTGGCGTGAACGAGCCTCCCTGTTGACTGGCGTGATTTCCATTCTCGTAACTCAGAGCTCGCCCGGTTCCGCCGTCATGCTCTACGCCATTAGGCGCTCCTATATGCGCATAGTGCGCCGTGGGACTGGTGAGATCGCCTTGTAGGTGAGAACTGTTCTCCTCGAATCGGCCTTGATGCAGTCGTATCTCGTTGATTCGCTTCCCAGCGGGTCCGCGCTTCTTCCTCGCCTTGTCGTAAGTGCAGGTGAATTGCTTCTCACGGCATGTGAGGCAGGGTTTAGTCATATCACAGCGAACCTTTCGCGATTTGCATCTAATCACAGCATTAATAAATCGTACAAGGTTCCGTGCAAATATGCTCACTGGTCGCATGCGCGGTCGGCTGCTGTCTTAGGACGCGTCAGTCCTCCGGCTGCCGAATCGATGATGGAGAACATGGCGGCATGCTTATTCGCATAGTTGGGCTATGTTGAGATGGAGCATCGTGGGGATGTGTTGGTTCTCGATGATATCTAATAGACTTTGGTTGTGGAGCGTGTGAGGTCCGCCAACATTTGGTCTTGGACCAGACGCTGCGGGTCAACCGAGGCTCTAGGCATGCTCAAAGGCCACTCTTGAATCAACTACATACTTCATTACGTACCGGTGCAATTCCTTTGGGAAGACAAAGTGCAGGCGTACAAATGGGTCGTGTTATTGAGGTGTACAGGTAATTCTGCAGGACGCTCTAGTAAGGTGGACATGTACATGGGCATGCTATCTTATTGAGGTTAACGTGTACATTGATTGGCTTGTACGGTGGCTTGTACCGTCGCATGCACGGTGGCAAGTACGGTAGCATGTACCGTAGCATGTACGGTGGCAATTACGCTGGCAGGTCGTTGACATGTACTGTAGCATGTACGGTGGCAGATCGTTGACATGTAAGGTGACAGGTCACTGACATGCTAGATGGCAGGCCACTGACACGTACGGTGACAGTTCGTCGACAAATCCGTTGGTCTGCACTGCTGCAAACATAGCTATCTGCCTACGAGGGAGAACCGACAGGTACATAAGTAAGGTGCAGGTATGTACCGGCGACATGACATCTAGAATAGATGTCCAGATAGTTGAGCGTGTAAGAAGACGTCTCGAGCACTCTAGTAGATCATCCATGTGTCACTCGCTCTCCGATGTGCCTCCTTCATGCAAGCAAGACGACAGATCCATATGGCTTGATTGTCACCTTGCCATCCACGACGTCAGAGCACTCATTCGATACCAAGACAGTGAAGGCTCGATATTTGTCCACTGATACAACCTCCTCTTTCTTGTTGAAGCTAAGCAGCACTACGGCCTTGCGACCATCTGCATGCGAGGTTCGCTCGTAGCCAAGCACCATCTCGCCGGTCTCAGACTCGGGAAGTGGGGTGTATGAACCATAGACCAGAAGGTCAGTGTACTGCTTTCGAAGTGCGAGCAATTGTTTCCAAAATGAGAGCACGCTTTGAGGATCATTGATCTGGCTTTCAACATTCCACTCCACGTGGTCCTTGTTGATTGTCATCCAAGGTGTGGCGGAAGGGGATGTGAAGCCTGCGTTTGGTGCGGCACTCCACTGCATAGGTAGACGGCCATGGTCTCGCGACTTCAGTTGGAGTTCTCGCATCACATCGCCCATCTTTGAATCGTCTCCGCCTCGTGCTTTGAGGACTTCGTTGTAGTGGTTCTTCCCTTCCACATCGATGTATGCATCCGCGCCATAGTCTTCGCCGAGGTTGGCGGTTCCAATCTCTTGTCCAGCAAGCATGAATGGGGTTCCGCTGAGTGTCAGGAGGTATGTGGCAAGCATCTTGGCTGCGGCAGCACGATTTTCGGGAGCGTCGGATCCATATCGACTCAAAGATCTGCCACTGTCGTGATTATCAAGGTAGACTGTATTCCAGCCTTTGAATGATGGCATACAAGACTGCCAAAGATTGGTGATCTTGCGAATCATGCTCGGATGGAAGTCGTTCCTTTCGTACTTGCCATTCGGTCCGAAATCCATGTCCACGATATCGCCGGTGAACAGCATGTTGAGTTCGTGTCTGTCCTTGGCAACATATTGACTGACAGTATGTTCGTCTTTCGTGAAGCCAAGCTCACCGACCGTCATGATGTCGTATTTGTCGAAGACGTTCTCTCGCATCTCACGCATGTGGTTGTGCATCTTGGGACCAGATGCAAAGAATTCTGCCCCTGATTGGTATGGTTCATTGTTGATGACCTTGCCGTCGGGCAAGTCAGGGTGTTTGCTTGACAAGTTCATGCTGTCAATACCTGTACGGCGGTCAGCGATATCGCATTAACAAATCCTATCAATGTCCATACGGAAACCGTCAACGCCGCGATCAAGCCAAAATCGCATGTCACCGTAAGTCGCCTCCCGCATTTCTGCATTGTCCCAGTTCAGATCGGGTTGACTGGGTAGAAACAGAGCCAGGTAGTATTGGCCCGTTGCGTCGTCGAAATGCCATGCACTGCCGCCGAAGATTGACTTCCAGTTGTTTGGCTCCTTTGGAGCGCCATCCTGGTCATACTTGGGGTCTCGCCAGAAGTACCAGTCTCGTTTGGGGTTCGTCTTGGACGAGCGAGACTCCTTGAACCATGCATGTTCGTCGCTAGTGTGATTGACTACTAGATCCATGAGTAGACGCATGTTCTGAGAATGCAATCGGTCGATGAGCGTCTGGACATCCTCGACTGTGCCGTATGGTGCGTGGATGGAACGATAGTCGCTAACATCATAGCCCATATCCTTCTGAGGTGATGCGTAGATTGGCGAAAGCCAGATCGTGTCGACGCCGAGAGACTTGATGTATGGTATCTTGGAGATGATGCCAGGAATGTCACCAAGACCATCTCCGTTGCTGTCGAGGAAGCTTGAGGGATAGATCTGGTAAACAACTGCCTCTTTCCACCACGCCTTCTCAACAGCGGACCTGGCCATCTTCGAGCCGACTTGGACGTTGATCTGCTCTTCACTGTGCGGCATGTTTTTCAGCGAAGAGTGATAATGATGAGAGGAGCAGCGGGCAAACACGTTGAAGGATAAGTCACTGGCGGTGCCCTTGAACAGATATCAGTGCTGCAGAGCCAAGTTGCAGTATCGTCTCCATGCGAATTGCCTTCGTGATGGCCGCAATCGCCCATGAGGCCTCCAGAGTAGTGTGGTTTCGCCGTGGAACAGCTAAAGCTACACTGTCTCCGAGCTCTGCCCCATTAGGCAGCCCGCCGAGATTGGGGCGACGGGCAGTTTTCGAGCATGGTTGGTCTGGTCCTGTAGCCCCCGAGAAGTGAGCAGTAGTTTTCCCCATGGAGGTGACCTCGAAAGCGGGGACGGTGCCATGGGCTCTGCCCCTCGTGGCACGGCGGATTAGCATTGCGGGGTTTGCAGATGGGAAGAGGAGAGAGTCAGAAAGAGTCGTGTCAGATAAAGTCAAAGTCCATTCACGCGACGATAAGCTCGGACCAGACTACCTTGCTGTGATTGGATGGTGGCCTGTATGTCCATGTAGGCAAATTCGATTTCGCGTTTCGCATTTCACTTCCTTGCTCCTACTGCTACTACCGCTGCTATCGCTAGTTACTTATATTGTTACTAATACAGCATCTAGGTAAGTATACGCGCGCGTAATTTACCGCTTACGCGTAGCTTTCCTAGGATATTACCGTCGCCGTCGTCGATGCTATTCGTCGGCATCGAAAAGCAATATTTATTAGAATAGTTAGGGTATATTATATACTAGAGTCTCTTCGGAGGGGATTCTACCTAGTATAGAAAATACTACGATTATACTAAGAAGTATCGCTTTTCGATACTAACGGCCGACAGCGACGGCGATAGCTACTAGCTACGGTATAGACCCTAAAGATAGTCTATAAAAGGAAAGAAGCCGTCTCTCTTATACGTTAGTTTAATAGGAATAGACTACGAGCGAAAGAGGTAGAAGTTACGAGCGCTTAAGGTTTTAGGCCCCGGCTACTTAATCTAATATCCGAAGGATACTCGCTAGTATTTAAGATACTCGCATTCCTTAGCACTATAAGGGGGGAGTATACTTAGACTCCAAACTCCCGTCGGATAGTAGTAGTATGCACCGGAGGTATAGTAAAAGAGGGCTATAGAAGGTAAATATGTAAAAAGAAGACGAGGGAAGGTAGATAGGGGGCAACGAGGAGGTAGATTTAAGTGCTATATGCTGTTATGCCTTCGAAGTGCTAAAAGGTCGCATAATAGAGGATAAAGTCTATTAGCTGCCTAGCGACGAAGGTAGCACTACTAGATACACGTAACTAGTGCGACTTTCCCTACTATAAGCTTCCCCTAGCTAGTGTCTAACCTAGATACTAAACAAGAGACAGACTAGCGACCTAAAGCGCCGCTGCGTACTACTTAAACTAAAAGATAGTGTCTAACCTAGATACTAAATAAGAGACAGACTAGCGACCTAAAGCGCCGCTACGTACTGCTTAAACTAAAAGAAACAAACTTAACATGTCCTATATATACGCCCTTATGCGTAAAAGCCCTCTAGAACTAGCACTAGCATTGTCCTTATCGTATTCGTGTAGTGCTAATATAGACCAATCCTATCCTAGGGTTTTACACCCGCCTCGTATGTCGAATGCATTAAACAAAGAGAAAAGAACAAAAGAAAAACCTATTAAAACCAAAGAACTCCCTTGAAAAATCGCTCCTAAGTCGTCGTCGTCGGTATTATTTCTTTCCTAGACTAAATACTAAAATAGTCTAGCAAACTAACTCGGTTACTATCCCTAAGTACCGGCCTCCTAGAAACGCACTCGTCCTATAGTCCTATACTTGCTAGTAAAGGGAACCTCCTAAGGGAGCGAGTCGATAAACTCCTACTAAGTAACGTGTTTATGCTTAGCATCCTCCGGATTCTTAACTAGTAGCTCGTCCGTACGAGGGCGCTTCGACTAGAAATTCTTTAGATTAGCCTCCTTTACCCGGTAGAAGGACTTATTACCGAAAGTAGTCCTCTTAATAGCCCGCATCCTCTAGTAGTTGCTAGCGAACTAGTAGAGGGCACGCTTACGCTCTATCTAGAGGTACTTCTTTAGCTTCGCTACGCTCTCGAACTAAGTAAGTCGCCTTAGTTCGGAAAGGACGCTAGGATTGTCCTACTTAGCACTACTAACTAGCGCGCTCGAAATAGGGTTGCTAGTAGTAAGTCGAACTAAGGCTAGAAAGGCGTAGGGGATAGCTCCGTACTTGTTTCGAAGTCTAGAAGGGGTACGCTCTAGAGCAGTTATATCCCTATGCGCCCTACTAAGCATCTCCTAATTACTAGCCTCTACGCACTCGAGCGAACCGTCCTCTCGGTAGGTAATAAACTAGGGAAGGATAGTACGGCGCTCGGTCTTCGCTACGTAATCCACCCTATAAGGAAGATAAGGTGTAGTAATACGGACATTACTAGCCTTATAGGGCACGTGCTCCTACTTAAGTCTATGCTTATCTAGGAAGCTCTAAGGGAGGACTATATAGTCGATCTTCTATATAGCACCCTCGGTATAATCGTAATCGCGTATCTACTTATGCTATACATTAAAAACCTTCGTCTTCTATATGCCCTTAATAAGCACTATATAGTCGTCCTTCCCCTCGTCGGTAAGAGAGATAGTCCCCTAAACTTAGAAGATCCTACGTAGCTCCTTAATTATCCGAGTAATGTTCAGATCGATGTGCTTAAACATAGTGTTATCTCTAATCCCGGTGTACTTAGCGTAGTACGGATATAA
Source organism: Zymoseptoria crescenta (assembly GCA_026122155.1). Taxonomy (NCBI): domain Eukaryota; kingdom Fungi; phylum Ascomycota; class Dothideomycetes; order Mycosphaerellales; family Mycosphaerellaceae; genus Zymoseptoria; species Zymoseptoria crescenta. Next base: position 290,476 of record JALRMM010000003.1, read on the forward strand.
GATAAGCCTATACTCGTAGTCTAGCCGCATAATAACGTATAGCAACTAGTACCTAATGTCCTGTCGAATAAGTTGCTAAACTTAAGAGTAGAATATAGTCCGGAGCTAGCTATAGTTCTCCTAGCTATTAATCTTCCGCTAGTGCTAGAGGTACATGTCTATCTCCTCCTTAATAATATCCTTTAGGAAGAAGGGCTTCTTGTCGATTATGATTTTCGTGTCGTTTGCTAGCTAGTCGAATAGAGGGAAGTTAAGGGTACTATCCTTCTTAAAGGCGGCGTAGTAGGCATTAGTAATACCGAGCGCCTCCTTCGTAATGTCCCTAAAGTAGACTTTCTTCTCCTTGTTAATAAGGTTGTAGTAGATGCTACTAAGGACTAGTTTCTAAGACGTATTCTCGAAGCGGTATAGATTAAGGAAGTCCGAGGGACGAATAGGACGCGCGTGCTTAAACTAGTAGAGGTAGGTATTAGCACCCGTCTTGTAGTCGCTTAGCTTTTTCGTGTCGCCGTTAAGCTAAAGGAGTCTATATAGGAACAGGTTCTTATTAGTCCGAGACCCCTTCTTAACTTTAAACCCCAAGTATCGAAGGAGGTCCCTAGCATAATCTATGTAGAGATATGCCTAATCCTTCTAAGGCAGTAATAGATCCGGGTATAGTGTTTAAAGGTACTTGAAGAATAAGTTAGCGTTCGCGAGCCTCTCCTTACCTACAAGGTTCCGAATCCTATTAATTAGAGAAACTACCTATAGACTAGCTAGCTCGTAGTTGCACTTATCCTTTCGTAGAGCATCCTTCTTTAGAATAACACTAGTAGCGAGCTAAGACTCGCTAATAGCAATCGAAAGTAAGCGTACTCGACTAGTCTTTCGGGTAGGCGAAGTAGCTCCCTAGATACTATCTTCTAGTTTAGCACTACTAGGGGTAGTTAGCTATAAGTTTCGTCGGTCCCTAGTAGGGGTCTTTAGTCCGGAGACTAGCTGTCCTAATCCTAATAGGGTGTTGGAGAAAGGAGTAGTGCGGTCGGGTAGGGTAATAGGGGACGGAGGTCCTTATTTCGAGCTAGTAGTACGGGAGCGTATGCTTATAGTAGGAGGTACGTCGATCTACTTTTGTAGTGTAGCCCTAGAGATTACCGTAGAACCGGAGCCGGAGGCTATAGTAGTAGGTTAAGCTACCTTGTCGAAAACCTAGCCGCGGCTATTAAAGTGTAGGCCGAACTTGCTCTTGAACTTATCGTACTACTCTTACGATAGACGATCTAGCTTCCTATCGGCGACAACTATAAAGTCCCTCGTAACATACTCCCCCTTTACTAGGCTTACTCCCCGTGAGGTGCCTCGAAGGTGTCGATAGAGTAGCTCGTACGATAATAGATGCGCTATAGAGTCTCCCTCCTTACTACCCGTCTATAAAGGATACGTATTCGCTACGCGCTAGACCTACTTAGCTATGTTTTCGGATAGCCGGATATGTTTCTTAATCTCCGGGTTCTTGTTTATAATAGCATCGCCCTAGACCTTTTAATACGTATCCTACACTAACTTCTTCCTATTACGAGATTCTTTCCTAATAGTAGCTACCCTCCTTAAGTTCGGGAAAGCGGCGCCTATGTTGTCCTCCCCCTTAATTTCCTACCCGTCTACGAGGAGTAGTAGAGTCTTACACTCGAGATAGAGATCCTAGATCTTCGAAATAAATTCCTGGACCCCTTCTATTCCCTACTTAAACGCTCGAACAATGTTTAAAAGGATCTACTACCGGTCCTTCTCCGGTAGCTTCTTTACGAGCCTAGATAGCTCGTCCGAGTCGCTAGTGCTATACGTAGTCCGAAGTGCGCGCTATACTTTACCCGTAAACGTAGTGGACGTTTAGAGGCTACTCTCGATCTTCCGAATTTAGTCCGCTATTTCGTACGTAGACTATACTAGCGAGGTAACGTTCTTATTACTAAGTAGATAGGTACGCTCGTTACGCTTCTAGTAATAAGTATTATTACGCGCTCGTTACGCTTCTAGTAATAGGTATTATTACGCGCTCGTTACGCTCGACTAGTAGGTTATGCTAATGCGCTTAGTTAGTAGGTTACGCTAATACGTTCGGTCGGAAGTAATTAAGTAAGGTATAGGAGTATGCGTGTAGGTTGTATAATAATTAATAGTGTGAAGAAAAGGGGAAGGGGAAGAGAGAAGATGTAGTAGGTGTTAAGGAGGTAGAGGTTATAGAGCTAAGTACGGAAATGGAGGTATTTATAGCGGTAGGGACGGGCCTAGCTAGTAATGCGCGTGAATTTTTCGGTAATTGCTAAGGGCGCTCCTAATTGTCTGAGGAGTAGCTAATTATAGTGTTTTGTAAGTAATTGTAGTGTTTTTGCAAGTAATTGTAGTAGGTGTTTATAAATGTTAGAGGCGGCATATAATCCGGTATAATTGCCCTCGATTGTTAGAAGGGTAATATTTACTCGTGAATTTTCTTTAACTCCTTCTAATTGTCTAAGGAGCAGCTAATTATAGTGTTTTTGCAAGTAATTGTAGTAGGTGTTTGTGAATGTTGGAGGCGGCATAT